>PITA01025571.1:0-24070 GCA_004023965.1 Spilogale gracilis
ATTATGAGACCACCAAGCCAGCACTACAAGAAATATTAAGGGGGTTTACATAATAGAGGGTGACACAGAACAGAAATTTACAGAGGTAATCTATAGAAATAAGAACTTCACAGGCAACATGATGTCAATAAAAACGTACCTATCAATAATCACTCTCAACGTGAATGGTCTAGATGCTCCAATAAAAGAGCACAGGTTTGCAGACTGGATAAAACAACAGGACCCATCCATATGCTCTCTACAAAAGACACATTTTGAATCTAAAGATATATCGAGACTGAAAGTGAGGGGATAGAAAGCCATCTTTCATGCCAATGAACCTCAAAAGAAAGCTAGGGTAGAGATTCTCGTATTAGAAAAATTAGATTTTAATCTAAAGACTGTAGTCAGAGTTGCAGAAGGAAACTACATCATTCTTAAAGGCTTTATCCACCAAGAAGATTTAACAATGCCCCCAACATGGGAGCAGCCAACTACATAAGCCAACTGTTAAGCAAAATAAAGAATCATATTGATACAAATGCCTTAATTGTAGGAGTTCTAACATGCTGCTCTCAACTATGGACAGACCATCTAAATAGAAATTGAACAAAGGTGGGGAACCTGGATGGCTCAGTCATTAAGCATCTGTCTTCAGCTCAGATCATGATCCTGGAGGTCTGGGATTGAGCTCGACATCAGGCTCCCTGCTCAGCGGGAAACCTGCCTCTCCCTCTCTCACTTGCCTGCTTCTGTTCGCTCCCTAACTGTGTTTCTTTCTGTCAAATAAATAAATAAAATCTTTAAAAAAAGAAAAAATAAGAAAATCAACAAAGAAAAAAGCTCTTTGAATGACACATGGGACTAGATGGATCTCATAAATATATTCAGAACATTCCACACTAAAACAGAAGATTACAAATTCTTCTCAAGTGCCCATAGAACTTTTCCCAGAATAGAACACATACTACGTCACAAATCAGGGCTCAACTGAGACCAAAAGATTGAGATTATTCCCAGCCTATTCTCTGACCACAGTTCCTTGAAACTGGAACTCAATCATGAGAAAAGTTCAAAAGGAATTCAAACACTTGGAAGCTAAAGACTATCCTGCTCAATAACATTTGGATCAATCAGGAAATCAAAGAAAAACTTAAACATTTCATGGAAACCAATGAGAATGAAGATATATCGATCCAAAACCTATGGGATATGGCAAAGGTGGTCCAAAGGGGGAAATATTTAGCCATCCAAGGCTCACTTAAAAAAAATTGAAAAATCCTAAATACACAAACTCTCTTTACACTTTAAAGAACTGGAAAATTAACAACAAATTAAGCCAACCCCACACAAAATAAGGGAAACAAGATTAGAGCAGAGATCAATGAATTATGAAGTAGAGATACAGTAGAAAACATCAATGAAACTGGAAGCGGGTTCTTTGAAAGAATTAATGAGATTGATTAAAAAAATGGAAAAACTAATCCAAAAGAAAAGAGAGAGGACCCAAATTAATAAAATTATGAATGAAGGGAGAGAAATCATGACTAACACCAAGGAAATAGAAACAATTATCAAAAACAACTATCAACAGCTATATGCTAATAAGTTAAACTACCTACAAGATATGGATGCATTCCTGGGAACCTATAAACTTCCAAGACTGAAACAGGAAGAAATTCACAACCTGAAGAGATCAATATCTAGTAATGAGATTGAAGCAGTGATAAAAACCATCCCAAAAAATAAGAACCCAGGACCTGACAGATTCCCTAAGGAATTCTACCAAACACTCAAAGAAGAAATAATACCTATTCTCCTGAACCTGTTTCAGAAAATAGAAACAGAAGGAATATTTCCAGACTCTTTCTATGAAGCCAGCATTATTTTAATACTCAAACCAGGCAAAGACTCATCAAAAAGGAGAATTTCAGACTAATATCCCAAATCTGGATGCCAAGATTCTTAACAAGATCCTATCTAATAAGATCCAACAGTAAATTAAAAAGATTTTCCACCATGGCCAGGTAAGATTTATCCCTGGGATGCAAGGATGGTTCAACATTTGCCAATCAATCAATGTGAAAATATTGAAAATCAATAAGGGAAGAGAAAAGAATCACATTATCCTCTCAATTGATGCAGAAAAAGCATTTGACAAAATACAGCATCTGTTCTTGATTACTCTTCAAAGTATAGGGATAGAGGGAACTTTCCTCAACTTCATAAAATCTATCTACGAAAAACTCACAGCAAATATAATTCTCCTTGAGGAAAAACTGACAGTCTTCTACTGAGATCAAGAACAAGGCAAGGATGCCTGTTCAACATAGTGTTAGTAGTCCTAGCAACAGCAACCAGACAACAAAAAGAAATAAAAGTTATTCAAATTGGCAAAGAAGAAGTCAAACTCTCTCCCTTCACAGATGATATGATACTTTATATGGAAAACCAAAAGTCTCCACCCCAAATTACTAGAACTCATACATCAATTCAGTAATGTGGAAGGATTCAAAATCAATGCACAAAAATCAGTGATGCTCTCATACAATAACAATGAAAACATAGAAAGGGAAATCAGAGAATTGATTCCATTTACTATAGCACCAAAAACTGTAAGATACCTAAGAATGAACCTAACCAAAGAAATTAAGGATCTGTACTCGAGGAACTACAGAACACTCATAAAAGAAATTGAAGAAGACTCAAAAAGATGGAAGAGCATTCCATACTCATGGATCAGAAAAATAAACATTGTTAAAATGGCTGTACTGCCCAGAGCAATCTATACTTTCAATGCTACCCTGGTCAAAATTCCACCAACATTTTTCAAAGTGCTGGAACAAACATTCCTAAAATTTATATTAGACCAAGAAAGACCCATAATTGCTAAGGAAAGGTTGAAAGAGAAAAACAAAGCTGAGGGCATAACATTACCTGGTTTCAAGCTTTATTACAAACCTGTGATCAACAAAACAGCATGGTAATGGCATAAAAACAGACACATAGACCAGTGGAATACAGTAGAGAGTGCAGATATATATCCACATCTATGGTCAAATAATCTTCAGCAAAGAAGGAAAAAATATCCAGTGGAAAAAAGTCTCTTCAGTAAATGGTTCTGGGAAAATTGGACAGTTACATATAGAAGAATGAAACTTGACCATTCTCTAATGCACACACAAAGATAAACTCAAAATGGATGAAAGACCTCAATGTGAGACAGGAATCTATCAAAATCCCAGAGGAGAACATAGGAAGTAACTTTTTCATATCATCCACAACAAATTCCTTCAAAACACATCTCCAGAGGCAAAGGAAACAAAAGCAAGAATGAACTTTTGGGACTTCATCAAAATAAAAAGCTTCTGAACAGAAAGGAAACAGTGAACAAAACAAGGCAACCCACGGAATGAAAGAGGATATTTGCAAATGACACTGCAGACAAAGATCTGATATCTAAGATCTATAAATAATTCCTCAAACTCAACAACCAAAAGAAAAAGGTGATCACATCAAAAAATGGGCAGGCGGGGCGCCTGGGTGGCTCAGTTGGTTAAGCGACTGCCTTTGGCTCAGGTCATGATCCCGGAGACCCGGAATCGAGCCCCACATCGGGCTCTCTGCTGGGCAGGAAGCCTGCTTCTCCCTCTCTCACTCCCCCTGCTTGTGTTCCCTCTCTGGCTGTGTTTCTCTCTGTCAAATAAATAAAAACTTTAAAAAAAAAACCAAAAACAAAAAAAACAAAAAAAACCCAAAAAACAAAAAATGGGCAGGAGACATGAATAGGCACTTCTTGACTGAAGAAATACAAATAGCCAACAGACACATGAGAAAATGTTCCTTATCATTAGCTATCAGGGAAATCCAAATCAAAGCTACATTGATATACCACCTGACACCAGTCAGAATGGCCAAAATTAGCAGGACAGGAAACAACAAGTGTTGGAGAGGCTGCAGGGAAAGGGTAACCTTTGTACACTGTTGGTGGGAATGCAAGTTGGTGCAGCTGCTTTGGAAAACAGTGTGGAGAGTCCTTAAAAAATTAAAAATAGAGCTACCCTATGACCTTGCAATTGCACTACTATGTGTTTACCCCAAGGATACAGATATAGCGAAAAGAAGGGCCATATGTTCCCCAATTTCATTGCAGCAATGACCACAATAGCCAAACTGTGGAAAGAGCCAAGATGCCCTTCAACAGATGAATGGAGAAAGAAGATATAAGATATGGTACATATATACAATGAAATATTACACCTCCATCAGAAAGGATGGATACCCAACATTTTTAATAACATGAATGGGATTGGAAGAGATTATGCTGAGTGAAATAAGCCAAGCAGAGAAGGTCCAATATGGTATGGTTTCTTTTACGTGTGAAGCATAGGGAGTAATATGGCAGATAGTAGGAGAAGGAAAGGAAATGGGAAGTGGGGTAAATCATGGAGGGAGACAAAACCTGAGAGACTTTGGACTCAGAAACAAATTGAGGCTCTTGGAACGCAGGGGGTGGAAGGACGGGTGTTCCTGGTGATGGGTGTTGATTGCACACATTGCATGGAGCACTAGATTTGGGGCATAAAAAATGAATCTCGGAGCACTAAAAAAATAAAATAATGAAATAAATAAATAAATAGTAGATAGATAGATAGATAGATAGATAGATAGATAGATAGATAGGTGATAGATAGATAGAATAAAAACCAGAGGGGCTGAATTACATGAGTTTGTAAAGGCAGTGGGACTTGGAGCCTTGGGAATTAAAAGTCAGTTGACTCAGCACTGGGTAAGCATTGAAGGTGAGTGATAGCTGGATATCCACTCTTAAAGACAGAGCAGCCTATGCTGAGAGGTAACCTATAAATGACAACTTATACAACACCATTAGCAAATGGAAGAAAAATCTCATACTAATTTCAGATTATGTGGGGAAACTTCTTTGAAAATGAGGGAGCTGGTAGGACTGACTTTTCTCCTGTTACAGCATAAACACAAAGCCGCTTGAAAGAGGTGGTGCTGTGCATACCCTTATTACCTAACATGCTAGCAAGGAGCCAAGCACACAAATTCTCCTGAGGACCCACCCTGCTCGGCCTCTGGATGCACAACTTCCTCCGCACAACCAAGGCAGTTGGCAATTAGTATCCAGCCTCACAATCCCTGTTGCTCTGGTGCACAACCCCTAGCATCTACACCACTTCAGGAAATCTGATGTAAGACTACTGTCCCAATGCAAATTTAGCTAATACCATGACTCTCTTCCCAAGTTCCCTGGTGGACATGCCCCCTCAGAGCTGGCCTGCATGGGTCCGACTAACAGCACTGAGAGCAAATACAGCCCACAACTGTCAGTGCAGACAACTGTATTTAAAGGAAAAATAACTCAGACACAACAGCAGGATAAAAGCAACAAACATAGGATATCTTTCTAAATCTGGTGAAGAGGGGAAAGTGCATTGCAGGACACTCTAGGACCTCTTATTCATAAAGTCACCACTTTCAAGAGCAGAAGATAAACTGACTTTCTTCACACTGAGAAATAGACACTGAGTGGCAGACAAAATGAGGAGACAGAAAAAAATTACCCCAAAGGAAAGAATAGGACTAGCCAAAGAGCAGAACAGATATAAGTAACATGTTTGATAGAGAACTTGAAATAGTGATCACAAGGACACACATTGGACTTGAGGAAAGAGTGGAAGACATGAGTGAGACACAACACAGAGATAATGAATAACATAGCAGAGATGAAGGGCTCCATAAACAAAATGAGAAACACTTCATGGAATGAACAATAGGAGGGAAGAAGCAGAGAAATGAATTGGTGACCCAAAAGACAAGGTAATGGGAAGTAATGAAGTTGAACAAAAGAAAGGAAAAAATTGTATAAAACAAGAATAAACTTAAGGAACTCAGTGACCCCATCAAATGTAATAACATTTCCATTATAGGAGTCCCAGAAGAAGAAGAGAGAGAAAGGGGACAAATAATTTATTTGAAGAAATAATACCTGAAAATTTCCCTTATCTGGGGAAGGAAACAGATATCCAAACCCAGAGGCATGGAGACTTATATCAAAATCAACAAAGGCAGACACACATCAAGATATAATGCAACCAAACTGGCAAACTATAGCAGTAAAGAGAAAAAATAAAAATAAAACGCAAGATAAAAGTTGGTAACTTACAAGGGAAATTCATAAGGTTAGCAGGAGATTTTCGAAAGAAATTTTGCAAGCCAAAAGGGAATGGCAATATATATCCAAAGTGCTGAATGGGAAAAATCTGTAGCCAAGAATATCTATCCAGCAAGGCTTTAATTCAGAATAGAAGGAGAGATAGGGTTTCACAGACATAAAAAAACTGAAGGAGTTCATGACAACTAACCCAGCCATGCAAATTAAAGGGGATTGTTTGAAGGGAAAAGAGAGACCAAAAGTGACACTTAAAAAGTAGGAAACACAAAAACATTAAATATGAATATTTCTGCAAGAACTCAATCAAGGGACTCACAAAATAAAAGGATATAAAATATACGAACATTTACCTAAAATGTGGAGAGAAGAGTAAAGAATGGGTTCAAACATAGACAACCATCAATTTAATATAGTCTGCCATATACAGAAGAAGTTATATAAAACCGAATGGTAACTGCATATTTAAAAAAAACTCTAAAATAATATGCAAAGAATAAAAAGAAAGGAATCCAAATATATCACTGAATAAAATAAACAAAACATGAAGAGGGAATCACAGAAAGATCAGAGAAAATCTTCACAACCATAAAGCAAACAAACTGGCAATAAATATATATATATCACTAATTACTTTGAATATAAGTAGACTAAATATTCCCATCAAAAGACACAGTGTAACAGATGGATTTAAAAAAAAATCTCTATATGTTGCCTATAAGAAACTTATTTCAGATCTAAAGTGAGGGCATAAAGAAACATCTATCACACAAATGGATATCAAAAGAAAGGTGGAGTAGCAACATTTATAAGAGACAAAAGATTTTGAGAGACTGTAACAAGAGATAAAGGGCACTGTATAATAATGAGTACAGACCAACAAGAAGATAAAATAATACTAAATATCTATGTACACAACACAGGAGCACTCACATACAAAAAAGAGTTAATATTAAACTCAAAGTAACTAATTGATAGTAATACAGCAAGAATCAGGGACCTTAACACCCCACTTACATCAATGAACAAATCATCTAAACATAAAATCAATAAGAAAACAATACTTTGAATAACACACTGGGACAGATGGATTTAACAGTATATTCAGAACATCCCATCCTAAAACAATAGAATACTCATTCTTTTCAAGCGATCACAGAACATTCTCCAGAAGAGATCACATAGTAGTCCACAAAACAAACCTTAACAAATACAGGGATGTTGAAGTATACCATGTATCTTTCCTGATCACAATGCTATGGAACTAAAACTCAACCACAAGAAAAACTCTAGAAAGACTGAAAATACAAAAGGTTAAATAAAATGGTATTAAAAAAATTATTAGGACAACAAGGAAATAAAAGAAGAAATAAACCATATGGAAACAAATGAAAAGGGAAACACAGTGGTCCAAAACCTTTGGAATACAACAACATTCTTCCTAAGAGGAAAGTTTGTAGCAAAACAGGCTTACCAAAAGAAGTAAGAAAAATCTCAAATAAACAACCTACCTTACACCTAAAGGAGCTAGAAAAATAACAACAAAAAAAGCCTAATGTCAGTAGAAGGAGGGAAATAATAAAGATTAGAGCAGAAATAAATGATTCAGAAACAAACAAACAAAAGAACAGATTGAGGAAACCAGGAGCTGGTTCTATGAAAATATCAATAAAATTGAAAAATTCTAGCCAGACTTATCAAGAAAAAAAGAAACATGACTCAAATAAATAAAATTACAAATGAGGAGAAATTACACTCAACACCGCAGAAACACAACTACTAAAGAATATTATAAAAAATATATATATCAACAAATTGAACAACCTGGAAGAAATAGATAAGTTTCTAGAAACATATAACTACCACAAGTGAAAAAGGAGAAAATAGAAAACCTAAACAGACAGATAAGAAGCAAAAAATTGCATCAGAAATCAAAAACCTCCCAAAAAAACAAAAGTCCAGGACCAGATGGTTTCCCAGGTAAATTCTACTAAACATTTAAAGAAGAGTTAATACCTCTTCTTCTCAAACTATTCTGAAAAATAGAAAAGGAAGAAAAACCCCCAAATTCATTCTATGAGGCCAACATTACCCTGCTACCAAAATCAGATAAAGGACACCACTAAAAAAGAGAATTATAGGCCAATATCACTGATGAAATAGATCCAAACGTCCTCAACAAGATACTAGCAAACTGAATTCAACAATACATTAAAAAATCACTCACCTTGATCAAGTGAGATTGATTCCTGGGTTGCAAGTGTGGTTTAATATATTCAAATCAATCAACAGTATATATTACACAAATAAGGAAAAGGATTAAAAACTATATATCATTTCAACAGACACAGAAAAAACATTTGACAAAATGTTACATTCATTCATGATAAAATCCCTCAACAAAGTAGGTTTAGAAGGAACATACTTCAGTATAATAAAGGTGTTATATGAAAAGCCCAGAGCTAATAGTCATCCTCAATGGGAAAAAAAAATAAGTTTTTCCCTAAGGTTATGAAAAAGACAAGGACATCCACACTCACCACTTTATTCAACATAATACTGGAGGTCTTAGCCACAGCAATTAGAAAAGAGAAAGGAATAAAAGGTATCCAAATAGGTAAGGAGAAGTAAAAGTTTCACTATTTGCAGATGACATAATATTATATATAGAAAACACTAAAAACTCTATCAAAAAAACTGCTAGAACTGACACACAAATTCAGAAAATTTGCTAGATACAAAATCAATGCACAAAAATCCGTTGCATTTCTGTATGCCAATAATGAAGCAGCAGATAGATCAAAAAAAATAACACCAATTAAAAATACACCAAAACTAATAAGATATCTGGAATAAACCTAACGAAAGAGCTGAAAGACCTGTATTCTGAAAACTATACAACACTAATGAAAGAAAAGGATGATAATACACAGAAATGGAAAGAAATTCCATGCTCATGGATTGAACCAATAGAATTGTTAAAATTTCTAGGGATGCCTAAGTGTCTCAGTCGGTTATACATCGAGCTCTGCATTAGGCTCCCTGCTTAAGAGGAATGCTGCTTCTCCCTCCCACCCCCACTCATGCTCTCTCTCACCACATCTCTCCCTTTCAAATAAATAAATAAATAAAATCTAATTTAAAAATTAAATGAAAATTAAAAAAAATAAAATATCTATACTACTTAAAGTAATCCACACATTTAATATAATCTGTATCAGAATACCACCAGGATTTTTCACAGAACTAGAACAAACAATCTTAAAATTTGCATGGAAACACAACACATAACCTAAGCAATCTTGAAAAAGAAAAGCAAAATGGGAGCATCATGATTCCAGCCTTAAGGGTATATTACAAAGCTGTAGTCATCCAAATAGTAAAGTACTGGCACAAAAATAGACATATAGGTCAGTGGAACAGAAGAGAAAACCCAGAAATGAACCCACAGCTATATGATCAATTAAACTTCGACAAAGCAAGAAAGAATATCCAATGGGGGGGGTGCCTGGGTAGCTCAGTTGGTTAAGCGACTGCCTTCGGCTCAGGTCATGATCCCAGAGACCCGGGATCAAGTCCCACATTGGGATCCTTGCTCAGCAAGAAGCCTGCTTCTCCCTCTCTCACTCCCCTGCTTGTGTTCCCTCTCTGGCTGTGTTTCTCACTGTCAAATAAATAAAATCTTAAAAAAAAAAAAAAAAGAATATCCAATAGGAAAAGAGTCTCTTCAACAAAAATGGTGCTGGGAAAACTGGACAATTACATGAAAAAGAATGAAACTCAACCACTTTCTTACACCATACACAAAAATAAATTCAAAATGGATTAAAGACATAAAATGAGATCTGAAAACATATAAAGCCTAGAAGAGTGTTCAAGCAATAATTTCTCTGACATCAGCAGCCACAACTTTTTTTTTTTAAAGATTTTATTTATTTGACAGAGAGAAACACAGCCAGAGAGGGAACACAAGCAGGGGGAGTGAGAGAGGGAGAAGCAGACTTCCCACCCAGCAGGGAGCCTGATGTGGGACTCAATCCTGGGTCTCCGGGATCATGACCTGAGCCGAAGGCAGTCGCCCAACCAACTGAGCCACCCAGGCGCCCCAACCACAACTTTTTACTGGATATGTTTCCTGAGGCAAGGGCACAAAAGCAAAGATAAACCACTGGGACTCCATCAAAATAAAAAATTCATCACAGCAAAGGAAATAATCAACAAAACTGAAGGGCATCCTACAGAATAAGAGAAATTATTAGAAAGTTTACAAATGACTTGTCTAAAAAGGCTATTATCCAAAATACATAACTCAACTCAAGATCCCAAAAACAAATAATCCAATTAAAAATAGGCATTTCTGTGGTGTTGGTTGTAATCTTTCCTCTTTCATTCATTATTTTACTTATTTAGGTCCTTTCTCTTCATTTTGGTAAGTCTGACTAAGGGGGTCTTCAATTTTATTCTTTCAAAGAACCAGCTCCAAGTTTCACTGATCTGTTCTACCACTTTTTTGTTTGTTTGTTTGTTTTTATATCATTTTTCTGCTCTGATCTTTATTAGTTCCCTTCTTCTGCTGGATTTAGTCTTTATTGGCCATTTGTTGTGTATTTGAGACTTTGTTTGCTTTCTCCGGTGATTGCTTTCACTGCATCCCAAAGGTTTTAGAGAGTCTTCATTTCATTTACATTTGTTTCCATGTATTTCTCGGTTTCTTCTTTAATTTCCTGGTTGATCCATTCATTCTTCAGTAGGATGTTCCTTAACCTTCATCTATTTGTGGTCTTTCCAAATTTTTTCTTGTATTTAACTTCAATTTACATAGCACTGTGGTCTGAAAATATGCAAGGTATGATCTCAATCTTTTTGTACTTTGTGAGGCCTGATTTGTTACCATGTATGCGATCTATTATGGAGAATATCCCATGTGCTATTGAAAAGAATGTGTATTGTGCTGCTTTAAGATGAAATGTTCTGAATATATCTGTTAAGACCATCGGTCCAGTATATCATTCAAAGCCATTGTTTCCTTGTTGATTTTCTGCTTAGATGATCTGTCCATTGCTATAGGTGAGGTGTTGAAGTCCCCTACTATTATTGTACTATTATGTTTGTTATTAATTGATTTATATATTTGGAGTCTCCCAAGTTGGGTGCATAGATATTTATAATTGCTAGAGCTTATTATCCAATTCCTTCATTATAATATAACGCCCTTCATCATCTTCTGTTACAATCTCATTTAAAATCTATTTGGTCTGGGGGCATCTGGGTGGCTCAGTTGGTTAAGTGTCTATCTTTGGCTCCAGTCATGATCCCAGCATCCTTGCATTGTGCACTGTGTCAGACTCCTGCTCAGTGGGGAATCTGCTTCTCCCTCTCCTTCCCTGGTTTGTGCATGCTCTCTCTCTCTAACTCTCTCTCAAATAAATAAAATACTTAACAAAATTTTAAATGATAAAATCTATTTGGTCTGGTATAAGCATTACTACTCCAACTTTCTTTTGATGAATCACCAAAGCATTCTTTTTTTTTTCTTTTTAAGCATTCTTGAAAAAAGAAAAGCAAAGCCGGCAGCATCACAATTTTGGAATCCCAAACTACATTACAAAACTGTACTCATCATGATGGTATGGCACTGGCACAAAAACAGACACATAAATCAATAGAACATAATAGAAAACCCAGAAATGGACTCACAACTATATGGTAGCATGCTAACAAAGACACTTGTATATGTATAATGAGAGTCCAAGAAGAAAAATAGAAAGGGACAGAAAATGTGTTAGAAGAAATAATAGTTGAAAACTCAAAATAGGGGTCCTTGGGTGGCTCAGTTGTTAGGTGTCTGCTTTCAGCTCCAGTCATGATCCTGGAGTCCCAGGATCCAGCCCTGTATCAGCAGGAAGCCTGCTTCTCCCTCTCTCACCCCCCTGCTTGTGTTCCCTCTCTCACTGTATCTCTGTCAAATAAATAAAACCTTTTAAAAAATAATAAGAGAGGAATCATTAAAGTCTACTCTTGAAGCCAATATACAATACAAGCACTGTATCTTCACTAACTAGAATTTAAATAAAAATATGAAAAAAAATAGAAGACATCCAGATAGCTAACAGACACATAAGAAGATGTTCATCAACACTAACCATCAGGGAAATGCATATCAAAACAATAGTGAGATATCACCTCAAACCTGTCAGGATGTCTAAATTCAACACCACAAAAAAACAACAGGTGTTGGCAAGATGTGGAGAAAAAGGAACACTCATGCAGTTGGTAATAATGAAAAGTAGTGCAACCACTGTGGAAAACAGGATGGAGATTCCTCAGAAAGTTAAAAATAGAATTACCCTACAGATCTAGTATGATTACTGGATATTTACCTAAAGAATACAAAAATGTTAATTCAAAGAGATACATGCACCCTTATGTTTATAGCACCATTATTTATAATAGTCAAGATACAGAAGCAGCCCAAGTGTCTATCAATTGATAAATGAATAAATGTATAGATAATTATATATGTGTGCCTGTCTGTCTGTATGTATGTATGTACACACACACACACACACACACACACACACACACACACCAACTGGAATATTGTTCAGCCATAAAAAAGAATGAAATCTTTTTACTTGCAATGATATGGATAGAGATGGAAATTATACTGCTAAGTGAAATAAGTCTGTCAAAGACAAATACCATATGATTTTACTCATATGTGGAATTTAAGAAATGAAACAAATGACCAAATGGAAAAGTGTGAGAGAACCCAAGAAACAGACTCTTAATTATAGAAAACAAACTGACAGTTACTATAAGAGAGACAGGTCGGTTAAATAAGTGATGGTATTAAGGTTGTGATGAGCATGGGGCGATGTATGGAAGTGTTGACTCCCTATACTGTACACCTGAAACTAATATAACAACTGTATGTTAACTAGAATTAAAATTCAAACATAAAAAAATCTATCTTTTTTTAAGATTTATCTATTTATTTTAAAGAGAGAGAGCATGAGTGATAGGGGTAGAGGGAGAGAGAAAATCCAAAGCAGACTCTGTGCTGAGTATATAACCCTATGTGGGACTTGGTTCCACAATCCTGAGATCATGATCTGAACCAAAACCAAGATTGGATGCTTAACCAACTGGGCCAAAGAGTCTTTCTCTCAAAAACACTTATCTCTTAATGAAAGCAAATAAATACATTGAAAAAATAACATTAAAATAAAAGAAATCGTCCTAGCCTCCTCAACTCTCAGCAACCACCACCTAGATCTGTCAGGAGCCCTCAATTTGGAGGTAAGCCTTTCAACCAGCAAAAGTTACAACTCCACGAGCTCAGATGATAGCAATTTTCAGCAATGAAGTATTTTTTAATTAAAGTGTACACTTTAGTATTGCACACTTGCCGGACTGCAATATGGTATAAACATAACTTTCGTATGTACTTGGAAAGTAAAAAATTCATTTGACTTTATTGCAATATTTGCTTTACTGTGATGGTTTGGAACTGAATCCACAATATTTCTAAGGTGTGTCTTATAGTTTACTAACAAAGTTATAAGAAGATAAGAAATACTGTTTCTTCAATTGCAAAGGTCTAAGAATAAACTGTTATGTTCCAGTGTAGAAGTTTTGTAGTTTACACAATTATCAGTAACATTAAGAGTTCTAATTTTATTTGATATATTTGAAACACCACATTTGATACATTTGATTAAAATACACCTGGAAGTTAGAACAGTAGATCTAAATATTAATAAGCTATATGGATATTTTTTTAAAAAAATAAGCTATATGGATATTTATATGTGGATTTGTTGCATGCACTACATTCTAGAAATAAGCATTCTGGGCTGCTCCGTAAGCTTTCCTTGGTGTTACACTTAATTAAAATTTATCAAAGCTTAAACAATTGAACTTAGATGATAAATGGAAATTAAAGCATTATCTTATCGAAGTAATTCTGAAAAAATAATACATGCCAACACAATACATTTTTAAAACCACACATAAGAAAATATCTGCTTTACTTGTTTTAGCCTGTGAAAACTTTGACCCTGCACCTTGAGGGAAGATATTGAATAAGTAATAAATACTTTTGTCCACAGATGTCCCCACATCTCTCAGTCATCAGTAGTGACATTTTCTTAATTATAAATGTGACAACCTGAGTTTCCTATCCACATTCAACATCAGCAAACTCAAGTTCAGTTTCTTCTGCAATAATTTTGAGTTTTCCTCTAAAACATACCGGGGAAGAGGATCCTCCTATCAGCCACAGATGGTGCTCTGTTTTGGTGGTCTTTGGCTTCTCCTCGCTCAACTCTTTCTCTCCATACTTGCTCTCCATTTCACAGAATTTATCCTGAGTCCTCAAACGCCCATGCATACTCCCCTCATGTCACAATTAACACATATCTGACAACAAAAACTATTCTTAAAGCTTTGTTGGGTGTTCTGTGATAATGAAGCAGCAGAGGTAATAAAAATTATTTATCCAGAGAAGAGAAAACAAATTTAATGTTCTTTATTCATTCCATTCATTCTGCCTACTATGGGGTAGAACTATGGCAATAATTTGCCTAATGATGGTATTTTCAACATCAATAAAGAAGGGATTGTTAATATTACTCATGGTGTTAGAGTTGTAAGACTTGAGTGAAAATTTGGGTCCCTCACTATCAGCTATGTGACCTTGAGCAGCTTGTTTAAAATTCATAAGCATAAGTAATATCTCCTATATTGGTTAGTGTCAACAGTAAAAACAGGGGTACCTGGGTGGCTAAGTTGGTTGGGTGACTGCCTTCAGCTCAGGTCATGATCCTGGAGACCCGGGATCGAGTCCCACGTTGGGCTCCCTGCTGGGCAGGAGGCCTGCTTCTTCCTCTCTCACTCCCTCTGCTTGTGTTCCCTCTCTGGCTGTGTTTTTCTCTGTCAAATAAATAAAATCTTTAAAAAAACAAACAACAACAAAAAAACAAACAGTAAAAACAATCTCATAAGAGCGTAAGGAAAATTAAAGGAGATCATGCATAATGGATTCTTAGCAGTGTCTGCAACAAATTAAACATTTCATAAATGTTAGCTGTTGGTTATTTTGTTTTATTACTATAATAAAAATACAGTCATCAGTCATCATTATATAGCAGATGCTAATGAATTCCTTTTTGTCACTTGGTTTTTCACTGTCTATTATTTGCATGCATGAGTAAATTGAACAGTGTCACTGCTATGTCAGCACAGAGTTGTAAGAATGGGGTGTCCTAGACAACTAAAAAGCCCTATGACCAAACTAAGAATCTTGAGTTAACCAGAGAAACTTTCTACTTTGGACTTTCTATGTTGATCCAGAAAATAAGCTGCCACACAGTCCATCCCATCGATGTAGGTAATGTCTATACCTGTCACAGTAATCACTTCCAACCACCTCCTTCTTTGTTCATGTTCCAGTGGGTCCTTTTATTTATTTCTTTTTTAGTTTTGATTCTGCCTTCTGATTAACTAGCCAAACCTATTTTTTTCCATCTTATCTCTGAAAACTTTGTCTCCAATCCATGCTGTGGCTCTTTCTAAGTAAGGTAACTTAGCTGTTATGAGTAGGATGTTTTGCCCTGTTTGAATAAATTATTCAAATCTTGGTCCCAACCCTTATGAACATGGCTTTCTTCACATAGTCATCAGTGAAGGCATAAAGGTAGTCAGGCCACAGTCACTGCCTTCAGTAAGACTTCTTTCCAGTAAGGTTCAGTTTTTATTCAAGAACAAGCCTTTTATTTTTCTGAACTCACCAATAATTATCTTTTTACAAATTGTGCATAACAATACCCTATATTCTATGAAGCAGAAACCAGCAAAAATATTTCTTTCCAAACTCACCTATATAATATTTCTCCTTTTGGTAAAGTGGCATAGTATGCATATGACCAGGCCATTAAGAAAGTTAGCGATGAGTAATAAAATATATAAGTTTTCTCAGAAAAATGTTACAACAATTCAAATACAAAATAATTTAATTTCATTTAAAAAGGCTTTATATCTTGAAAATTACCAAAACTAAGAAAATGTTTATTGTGCTCTGTAAGGCAATAACCACTTTTGCAATAGACGGCCTCTCTGTTTTCTTTATTTTTCTTTCTTTCTTTTTTTTTTTTTTTTTACCTTCTTATTTCTTTCATATATATTGACCATTATAGGAAGCAGGAACTTAGGTTCAAAGCATTGCTGATTATTGTGTTCTACTCTGTCAGTTCACATATTCATCAATCCTGCCTTTCTTGTCTTTCATTTCACAGTTCAGGAGAGGAAACATCCATATCCAAAGCCTTCACACTGCAAATTTAAAGTTAACCATAATATCTTTCTTTACTGTGAGTACTTAATAAAATCAAAATGAATCATAAAACTATTTGAAAGCTTATGCCTTACACAGAATTAGACTATGTCTACTGAAAATAAAAAAAATTAAAACAGTTTCTAATTATGAAACATAATTCCTAGAATATATACATGAAAGGAAGAGGCAACATGGCAAAATAATGGTTAAATAAGGAATAACATATTACTTGACAGAAAATGTCCTTAATATGAAAATGCAGATGAAATATAGCATAATCTTTTAAAATTTGAGGCAAGATTATGCAATTAATAAAAAAGATTCTCTTAATGAGAATTTTCAAATAATCAGGAGACTATCACTTCTTTTTCAAATATATCATCTAAGAAAATATAATAAAGACATCTTATATTTTTATTGATAAAATGAAGCCAGAATTCCACAAGGAACAAGCATGCAATTAAGTCAATTCATATAATCATTATATCGCATGGCAACCCTGCGTTAAGCACCTGGAGACCCACCTCTTTTGCTCAGGTCCCTGCCCCGCCTGGCACTAGATGTCACACTGTGATGTGCCTCTGTTTCCTCATCTGTGCACAATAAAGAAAGCAGTGTTAACTCACAGGTCCAAATAAGGGAATATACACACGCACTGAGAAAAATCTTCACAGACACAGTGCTAGGTAATGCTGCTTTTCTGGTTGACGTTGTTATTATAGAGGTGGAACAGAATACAGTTTTAAGATGACCAGCACAATGTCCTCAATTTCTTCAAAGAAAACTGTGATTCAGAAAAGATCAATGATTTCTGAATGTCAGAGAGAGATAAGTAAATTTACCAGCAATGAAAATCAATTATGATGCTATTGCCCTCTCCTACGTTACATTTATCTGTGAATTCCTTTTCATCAAGAAGCTTTAAAATGTATGAACTTTTCCAAGTATATTTTATTGACTTCTTTACCTTTTACATCAGACAGATTGACTTGATTGTCAATTCCTGAATAGGAATAGTTTCCCAGCTACGACAATTAGTAGAAGCATTGGGAGCACTTTGGACTAAGGGGAAACAGTGTAATTATGTTATCCTTTGAATAAAAGAAAAACAACTAGGGGAAATTAAGAAGTACAAAGAGCTAGAGCTTTGGAGAAGTGAGCTTGAATGTGCAGTCTGACACTAGCTGGTCAGGTCAGAGTTGGTGTTAACAACTGAATACCTTCTGGAGATAGAAAAGGAAACTGCCCCAAGAGAAATACTCCCTTTCCTTGCAGGCTATAAATGTTCCCTACCCTGAAACAGCATTCTGCAAAGAAAAGCCTGTGTATTGTGAGGAGAGCAGATGTTGTTGTCAGAAAGCACTTCCAATTACATTTCTAAATGTTCCTGTGTTTTAGAAAACTGTGAGACTGTTTTGTAGGATTGTGTGGGGAAAAGGAAATAGAAATTTGCTTAACTTACCCTCTGGTCTAATGACTCAAGCCTAAACTCATAAGAGAAAAATCAAATAAACAATACATAAGTGATAAATGAATATAATGCTAATTTTCTCCATTTTACCAATGTAAATAGTTAAAGGTAGGTACAATATTTGATGGTTTAGCAGTGACAGAGTCATTACCTTTTAGAAGATAATTTACGTATACCAGTTAAGTAAGAAAAAAAATCATTATTTTCTTTGATGAAAAGTCTCCCAAAGTCAATAGTATACCTTTTTTTAATAAAGATTTTATTTTATTTGACAGAGAGAAACACAGCCAGAGAGAGAACATAAGCAGGGGGAACAGAGAGAGGGAGAAGCAGGCTTCCCGCTCAGCAGGGGGCCTGATGCGGAGATCCATCAGGGGTCTCCGGGATCATGACTTGAGCGGAAGGCAGTCGCTTAACCAACTGAGCCACTCAGGCGCCCAATATTATACCTTTTGCAAAATTAAATAAAAGGATTCAAATGTGCTAAGTTTGAAATTGGAATGGAATATTGCCAACACAGCTGTAATTTTTTTTAACCAATTAAAAGGCACAAATATTTTCATCTGATATGCCATTATTGTGTTCCATTACTAACCCTGATTTTCTGATAGTCTGATAGCCACTGAAGATGCAGGCATCTTCTAATGCAGGCATTATCATCCCAATATATGGATTCTGTCTCTGTAAGAAAAATAAATAAAATGAAACCCAGTAGTTCAAATTATAAAAATGCAACAAATAAACAATATTAAACTGTCTGAAATAGTTATCAGTAATATAGAAAATTTTGTTTTGTCGTGGAACTCTATTATGCTATTGATTGTAATTTATTTTTGATTAATGAGACAAAATGCATTATATTATTGCTACAGACTGTAATAGTTAAAGGTAGATACAATATTTGATGTATTTATATGCACATTCATGTGTGTACATACACACACAAGTATTGAACCATAAGTATTTGTGGTATTTATATGCACATTCATGTGTGTACATACACATGAACGTGCATGTGTGTACATACACATGAATGTGCATATAAATACCACAAATACTTGTGGTTCAGTATTTATATGCACATTTATATGCATATTCATGTTTGTACATACACACACAAGTATTTATATGCACATTTATATGCATGTATTTATATGCACATTCACATGTGTACATGCACACACAAGTATTTATATGCATGTATTTATATGTGCGTACATACACATGTACACATGTGTGTACATACACATGAATGTGCATATAAATACCACAAATACTTGTGATTCAGTATTTATATGCACATTTATATGCATATATTTATATGCACATTCATGTGTGTACATACAGTATTTACATGCACATTCATGTGTGTACACACACACAAGTATTTATATGCACATTCATGTGTGTATAGTATTTATATGCACATTCATGTGTGTACATACACACACAAGTATTGAACCACAAGGAACTTAAAATCCTTTTAAAGAGACAAAATATACCCATATTTCAAGTATTAAAATGGTCAAATTACCATGTTAATGTTATTTCTGTATTATTTCATATGTTTGATCTTCAAGCAAGTAAAGAATCTAGCACTAATAATGTACATAATTAAATAGATCTGTAAAAATAAATCATCCTCTTTTTAAGTTCAGTTATCTTTCCATTTAAATCTCTGTAAACACTTCCTACCTGTGAGGAATATGAGAAAACTCAAAATCAGTCATAATTAATTTTGGTTCTTCTTTTAAAAGTTACTAGTTTCGGGGCACCTGGGTGGCTCAGTTGGTTAAGCGACTGCCGTCAACTCAGGTCATGATCCCGGAGACCCGGGATTGAGTCCCACATCGGGATCCCTGCTCAGCGGGAAGCCTGCTTCTCCCTCTCTCACTCCCCTTGCTTGTGTTTCCTCTATGGCTGTGTTTCTCTCTGTCAAATAAATAAAATCTTAAAAATAAATAAATAAATAAATAGAAGTTACTAGTTTCAAAGAAATGGGTCCCAGCACTGGCCATTTTATAAAAAGAAATATTTCACCTTTAATGTACCTTTTGATGTTTAAGCATGTCAGGACCACAAAGCTTGAGTCTTCTATTCTGCTCCACCTTGTCATGACACCCCCCCACCCCATCCAAGCTTTGGGAAGAAGTATAGCTTGCAAAGTTGGGAAACACACCTCTGCAGGAATTGCCCTGCTCCCTGTCATAACAGAAATAACAATAACAGCACTGTGCCATGTGATGCTAGATTTCTCTTTTGCTTTGGGTGCTAGCACTTGCTGCCCTGTGTATTTGTGTAAGTTTCTTAGCATCTGTAGACTTGACCTGCTTCATCTGTAAATCTAAAATGACCTCATCTGCTCACTTCTCAGGGGTGTGACTATCAAAGGCATGGAAATTTATATTATTTTGATTAGTTTGTCCTCAGTAGAATGGAAGAATCACACATGCACAATGGGTGGCATATAAATGTTGAATGATCTAATTTATTAAAACTTGAATCACATGGGAGAGTGGCTTAAACCACTTAGGGATGAGGTATTTTTATCAATGTAGTTTAGGATAGGGATGCTAGTCCTATATCTAAGTAAAATAGAATTTTCTCAGTAGGCAATTGAATGTGTGTGTGTCTGAGATAAAGAGAGAGATAGGGAGAGAGAGAGAAAATGTACACTTGTGCTGTTTTTTCTAAGACTAGAAGCAGACATTGGAGATTTATTTCATTATAAATGATAATTGAAGTCATTGAATAATATGAGAAATATTTGGCACAGAACCTTGAGAAAGATTAAGATTATGAGATAAATGAAGAGAAATATATGAGAAGATGATAAAAACATGATACAATCGGAAACAATGAAAAATTCAAGTTTAGCTTAACGGGGACTGGTCTACAATGCTGAGTTTGCAGACAAGTTCAGTGAGGATAGGGCAGGCCATGCTGTGGTAAATAGGAACATACAAATCTTTGTGACACAAACAATGAAGGAGACATATCCATTCCACACACTTACTTGTTAGCAACCCAAGCCCATGAGTATCACCATTAAATGTTAACTTGCCGCCATGTCAGGGAATTGCAAATATTCTTACATTTGTGCACTAGAAAAGCTGTGACCCAGAAACACAATGTCTCTTTAGCACTCAAATCACAAAATTCCACCCAACCACAATGGGCTCCTGGACAGTCTTGACCATATGTCAGAAAAGAGTGGTATTAAAAGACAAACTTTTACCAAAAAAACACAAGAACTGTCACAGACATAAAAGATATGTCTTTACAATTGTACGTAGGATTGAGTGACACAAAAGTCACTAAAGACAATAGGATATCAGTGTCCGTGGAAAACTGTCCTTGACAAGTCTGACGGAGCTGGGATTAAATTCCATGTTACTAGCCAGACTGAGGGAAAATAAACTTGTCTACTGAAACAAGAAGGAAGAAAGAACATATCTGGTGGTAGAAAACTCAAGGCAAGGGTTTGCTTATGGATTACATTATTGTGTAAGGTAGAGGACTCCCTGAGAATAAGCAAAAAAGATGGTGAATATGAGTATTTGTAGGGAATTTTGAAAGAGTTACTGTGGGGATAGAAGAAAGAGAATAGTAGGAATAACCATTTGTAAAGAATTACATCAGTTACGTAAACTGAAGAGTCTGTACAGTACTTAGGTTTGCCTAAGTGTTCTCTTGCTGGTTTCTCTTGGTTACTTTTTAAAGTTTTTTTTTTTTAATATATATATCTGTTTCTATAATATTTAGAAAATTTACTGCACTTAGACTTCCCAGTTATTTTTCTATTGATGATAAGAGTATTTTATGATTACATTTTCTTCTGGAAATTTTTGCATATGAGAGATTTTTTTTTTTTAAGATTTTATTTATTTGACAGAAACACAGCCAGAGAGGAAACATAAGCAGGGGGAGTGAGAGAGAGAGAAGCAGGCTTCCCGCTGAGCAGAGAGCCCAATGTGGGACTCGATTCCGGGTCTCCGGGATCATGACCTGAGCCAAAGGCAGTCGCTTAACCAACTGAGCCACCCAGGCGCCCAACAGATGAGAGATTTTTATTTGAATTTCATTCAACATACATATATCAGGACATATTATATTAATTCTAATGCTTTTAAACAATTCTTTTTTAACTTTTCTTTTTCAATGTAAGCTCTACACCCAACATGGGGATTGAATTCACAAACCCAAGATCAAGAGTTGCATGCTCTACTGACTGAGACCACCAGGTACATCTTAAACAACTCCTAAGCTACCTGGGGCAATAGTAATCATCTGAAAATGATAATTGTGCCCTTTTTCTGGTGACTTTATCTTTTATTTCTATGCAATTATCTTTGTACTGCCTGAAATTCTAGGTCAATATTAAATAATTATTTGGATAGAATATATATACTTGTTCCAGATAATTATTTGAATGTTTTCATTAGTTCAGTTAATTTTTAAATATCAGGTTGAAGAGATATCATTGTATTCTTAATAATAATGTATTCTGTGTCAACATTAATTCCAGCCTTCATTAAATTCTTCCAGAAGCTGTTGAGATATACACAGGTTTTTATTTTTTTTTTATATACACAAGTTTTAAATCCTTTGATTTACTAATGTTACATTATCTTTCCTTCCTATTAATTTTTCAACTTGATAACCATATTACTTTGTGTATTAATAATTAAAAGCTATTTTCATTTTTATTTTTTAATATTTATTTATTATTTTTTTATTGTTACTAAAAAATTTTTTTCCAGTGTTCCAAGATTCATTCCCCATTCCCCACACCCAGTGCTCCATGCTTTAGGTGTCCCCACTACCCACCACCAGGCTGTACCATCCCTCCACCCACCTCCAAGTCCCTCAGTTTGTTTCTGTGTCCAAAGGCTCTGTTGTTTCATTTCCCTCCCTAGATTACCCTAGTTCCCATTTATTTATTTGACAGAAAGAAACACAGCTAGAGAGAGAACACAAGTAGGGGGAGTGAGAGAGGAGAAGCAGGATTCCTGCCGAGCAGGGAGCTGGATGTGGGGTTTGATCCCAGGACACTGGGATCATGACCTAAGCTGAAGGCAGTCGCTTAACCAACTGAGCCATCCAGGTGCCTAAAGCTATTTTTAATCTAGTTTGCTGGTAGGAAACTTAGATTATTAACATTTTTAAATCAAAAAAAAAACATGCAGAATTATAGTATGTTATTTTGTCGTATTTCTAGTTATCACTGTCATTGACAGTGCAGACTAGATTTTGTTGCTTTCATCTAATCGTTGATGGTTTACATAAGTATTAGATACTTCCTATAGTTCTAAATTCTAGTATTATTTAATAAATAGTTATTATCCAGATGTACACATATATGCATATATTTTTTAATATTTTAAATTATCTAAATATGAACCAAAAATATCTTCTCATTTGAATTACAAGAAATAATTTGAGGCCTCTTTCAGATTCCCTCAATTTCACCTTTTATTAACAGAGGTTTTTACTTCTATTTCTCTTCCCTTTCTTTTTCTGCCTCTCTGCCCCTCTTTCTACTTTATTTCTCATTCTAAAGATGTACTTTTCTGGTTTAACTTTGACTTTTACATCCAAGTTTTCCCTGATACCAAAAATTATGAATTCAGTGTCTTCCAGCTGAATTAACAGAAGCAGTTTTTGTCAATGTAGCACTGCAATGACTGAAATATATAAGAAAAAATAAATGCTTCATATCTTAATTTTATAAAATCACTTATATAATAAATGATGTTGATCATTACAATGATATTTTGTCTTGTTTGGTTTACCATAAGAGAGAGCATTTCTGCAATTGAGTAGAAATGAAATTTATAAGCTGAAAAATAGAGTAGGAGATACAATGTGAAAACCAAAAATGGGTTCTTTGGTCAAATATTTTGGGAAACACTGATGCAGCAAAGTTAAATAGCATTCTTTATCTCAGAATTTCTTAAACCCTCTACATACTAAGATGACTTTTCAAGAAGATAAATAGATTGGTAAGGTCTTTTAAATCTTTTTTTAGCTATGCACTTCTTTTTTTTCAAAGCCATCTCTAAAAGCCAACATTCTGGAAAAT
>PITA01025572.1:0-24109 GCA_004023965.1 Spilogale gracilis
TACATCATCTGTCCTTTTCCTTGCTATTTGTCTGCCCTGCCCCATCCCCACCCAGTCAGAACATAAGCCCCATCCTGGCAGTCCCTGTCTAGCTCACTTTTATACCCCTGGTGCCTAGCATACAGCAGACACAAAGTGGATGCTCCAGAAATAAGAAAGAAAGAAAGAAAGAAAGAAAGAAAGAAAGAAAGAAAGAAAGGAAGGAAGGAAGGAAGGAAGGAAGGAAGGAAGGAAGGAAGGAAGGAAGGAAGGGAAAGAAAGAAAGAAAGAAAGAAAGAAAGAAAGAAAGAAAGAGAGAAACCTAGATCAGGAATTAGGATATGCCGCTATGCCACTTCTGGTCCTGCCTTGCTGTGTCCCTGACTAGACTGCTTACCTTCTCTGTGCAAGTTTTTTTTTTTTTGTCACAAGAAGAGGATTCTGCTCTGCCCTGTTATGATCCTGTGTGTCTTGAAGGATTGTGACAACTTGGGAGACGGGAGCTTGATCTTGTGCATTGTCATATCCCCCTAATGGCAGCCTACACAGGGCCTAACACATAGTGAGGCTTCAGATTATCTCCTGAAGCAAAGAAAGAAGTGAATGTGCTTTGAAAAATTGAAAGTGTTGTATCCGGGAGCCATTACTGATATTCACAAGTGTCGCGTCTCCTGCTGGGCAAGGCACTGGCTGACTGTCTGGTTCTGGAGGTTAAAAACCTTTCTAGAACAGGAATAAATATAAGGATATTTATTCTTTGTAAATTTCAGAGAAACCCCAAGGAAAAGGTGGATCCCACAGATCTGCACTCTTCTACTTTTCTTCTTCCCATTCATGTTACTCACTGGGACATGGTTCAGTGCTGGCCTCACCTGCTTCGTCCTCCTGAACCCCAAATCTTCCCTGCCGAAAACAAGCAGCCCAAGGTCAAGGTGTCCACTGGCCTGGGCAGAAACATCAGCCATGGTGGTAATGACCGCTGGCATTTGGGGGGCTCACTGTGGGCCAGCACATTCCATGTCTTTTTACCCCTGTGGAGTCTTCACTGCTGACAGTAGGAGGAAGGCACCGTCATTTTCCCTATTTTATAGGTGAGGAAACAGGTCCAGAGAAGTGATATCCCAGAGTGAGCCAGTGAGTAATAGAGGCAGGAGAAGAAGTGGGTGTGGGTGCCTTTATGTGGGTAGAAGTGTGGGTAACCCCCCCGCACTCCCCCTTTTATAGCAGGTGCCGGAGCTGGTGGGGAAGTGGCAGAGCAGGGCCAGCTCTGAGGTGGTGAGGGGTGCCGGGCAGAGCCCGAACCCATCCTTCCAGATCATTGCAGGGAGTGACGAGGCACAGAAGAAGTACTTGTTCCTTCAGCTCGGAAGCACCATCAGCTAGAGGGCCCTTGGCCCTTCCCCTCATGCCCTCTCTCCCGCTGGCCTCACAGGCCATTAGATATACATCTAATGATGTAATCTCATGAAATTCCAACTGTCCCAAGAACATTCACCACTCTATGCCAGGGGGAAAAATGGAGCTCAAGTCCCCTTCCCCAAACCCCTGAATATAATCACATCTTTTCCCTGCAGACAAAACCCATCATTTATCTCACGGGATCATCTCCATGCAATGTTTATTGTGGCGTCTTCTCCACTAGGGGGTGCCTCTACGGCTATTTATTGGGAATCTAAATTCTCAGGGGATGCAAGGGGAGAGGGTGGTAAGAGCCCCCACTCCCACCCCAACCCCATCCCACCCCGGAGGGCCAGGGTAAATATTCCTTTTTTCTTGTTTCATTTGTAATTCTATTTTCCCTTGAAGAAAGCTACGAGTTGAGTTGTTTTAGGTCAGATTTGAAACTTGACGTTAGGCCAGTGGTTTCCAAACTTGCTGCTCATGGAAATAACACGGGAAGCTTTAAAAAAAAAAAAATCGTGCCGCTTAGTTCACACCCCAAACTAGTGACATCAGCATGTCTGAGGGTGGGAGCCAGACACCCATATGGTTTTGTTTTTTTTTTTCAAAGATCCCAGGAAAGTCCAGTTTGGGGGAGTGTGGAGACCACTGCCTTCAGCCTGATTTCCCACCCACAAATGCCTCCTCTCAATCAGAGCAGGAACAGTGACCTTGGCCATGGGCTCAGCTTCCCTAGTCTCTCGGCCATCTCGGTTTAAGACTTGAGAACCTAAAGGGCCTCTCAGCACTTAATGTGATTTTCAAAGTCAGACACTGACCTTGGGGCCCAGTCCTGATTGTTGCAGTTTTTACCCTGATTCATGCATTTTCTACACAGGTTCTGGTCATTGAACTGGAACAGTAGCCCTATTTACAGCCCACTCATAATGGGTGGCTTAATGAGCTCGACATACAAAATCCCATTTAAGTGTCATAACTCATTTTGAAGCTGACAGGGGTTAAATGACTTTCCCAAAGTCCTACAGGCGGTGAGTGAGGCGAACAGGGTTTTCCTCTGCGTTCACAGACCTCAGGGCCTCCTCTCTTCATAGCCATGTGGCAGGTCGCCTTCCTTCCTCACCATCCCCTGACGCTCTCGGGTGCCCCCAGCCCGAAGGAGGGGTGCCCTGCCTTTCTCCTGCCACTCGTCCCTTCGGTGTTAGTTTCCCAGAGCTCCTGTAACAGAGTCCACAGACCGGGCGGCTTAAACCAACGGTGGCTCTCACCATCTGGGCCTGGAAGTCCAGAACTAAGGTGTCAGCAGCATGGCTTCCTTCTGGAGGCTCTTGGGGACCATCCTTCTCTGTCTCCCTCCCAGCTCCTAGCAGTTGCCAGCAATCCACAGCATTCCTTAGCTTGGAGACCTAGCACCCCAATCTTTGTGTCTGTCTTTACATGATCTTCTTCCTTGTGTGTCTCTCTGTGTCTCCACATGGCCTTCTTATATGGACACAAGTCACTGGATTAGGGCCTACCTAATCTGCTATGGCCTCATCTTAACTAATTACCCTATTTCTAAGTGGGGTTACAGTCTGAGGTTCCAGGCGGACATGGATTTGGGGGATGGCGAACACTCTTCAACTCAGTATATCTCCCACTCCAGAGATCTAAATTTTGTGTCAGACTTCATGCGCCCCTGTGACCAGGGTCTGCCCCCTGCTGACAAGCAGACGCTGAGGACCCCTTGTTCCCTGCTGGAGTCTCGCTCCTGCCGCTCACCCAGCCGGCTGCAGACACTTGCAGCTCTGCCTACTTCTACCAGCTTAGCCTCCCTGTGGTCTCTAACTACTGAATGTGTACCCCAAAGACCCACGGTTACTAGTGTTGCAGCTGAATAGCTGAAAATACCCCGAGAGCAGGACGCATGTCCCTAATGCTGCACAGCCGGAGGCCAACCCAGACAAGTGCTTATTGACCAAGGAGAAGCTCTCCATGAAGCCCCTGACTTCCCCATCCCCTCACCCCAGCCCCATTCAGCTCTGAATTGCTTTTTTTTTTTTTTTCTTTGCTTTCTTCACAGGAAATGGGTACATTGAAGGTAAAGAGCTAGAAAACTTTTTCCAAGAGCTGGAGAAGGCAAGAAAAGGCTCTGGCATGGTAAGCCCAGTACTCTGTCCCATTGTTTGATTTTCCTATCATCCTGATTGTGGCTTTGGTTAACATTGTCTGCCCCGAGTTACGGATCTCCTAAGTCAGCCTAATATCCCTGGTCTTGACCTCCAAAGCTTTTCTTTTATTTGTAAGGATTTTTAAAACTGGAAAAATCCCTTAAAAAGAGAGCCTTCTTGCAATGTCTTTGGGTAGCTGGGATGGAGGGGTGTTCATGTATGGATACCAGAGGTGACTGGAACCCCCCAAAACTGCAAAGCTTTGTGTCTGTGTATATTTGTATAAAAGCTTCTTATTTTCCTAAGGAACAGTCCAGAGACTATCTTAAGATTCTCGGGAGGATCATGGCTCACTAGGATGGCTCAGGGGTTTCAAGCGCCTTCATTCAAGAGCAAAGTTTCCCAGCCTTGGTTCTCCTGACAGGGCTGGATAATTCTTTGTCATGGGGGGGGGGGCTGTCCTGTGATTGTAGGACACGAAACACCATCACTGGCTCTCCCCATGAGATGCCAGCAGCATCCCTTTCAAGTTGTGACGATCAAAAATGTCTCCAGAAATTACCAGATGTCCCCTGCAGGGGGCACAGAATAATCTCCAGCAGAGAACCACTGGTGTGGACCAACAGAGTCAGGAATCGTCAGCAAGGACCTAGAAGAAAACAGGACGGCTCCAAACCAGCGTCTGAACCAGATGGTACAGACTGGCCTCCGTGGTGGCCGTGTCACACTGCCTTTCTCAGCCTGCCCGAAGCGACTCCAAATCACGTCCCAGCCCCTTCACGGCAGGGTCACTGTGGGGCCTCTAGTCACAAGCTCACACTCCTAAATTCACTAAAGCCTTGGGAGGACTGTCTACAATACTGAAAAGCTGAGGTAAAGGGAGCTAGTTGATCGGGATTCCCACATCTGCTTCTCAAATATACACAGTCAGACCCATCACCTCTCCCAGCTCCCGCTGGTCCTGTGGGGTCCCCCCACTCTCCCCTGCTGCGTGTGTGTTGGCTGATCTGCCGCTTCTTAGCAAGTCTCCATGGGGCAGTTTGGGAGACACAGCTTCACCAGTGAGCTCCTGGTCCAGAGCCCAGCAGAGCGCCCCAGCAAGAAGGAGGTCCAGCCACGGGCTTAGGCGATGGCAGTGATTCATGGATTTGTTTACCAACTGTTCCCCCATCACCCGTCATTACAAGGATAATGAAGCCTGCGTCACAGAGAACCCAGGCATCAAAACTGATTCTGGGATCATGGGGTAGGCGGAGGAATGGGTTTTGATGAAGGGCTTCTAGACTGAAATCTTAGTCACTCCCTTCCTCAGATGGCTTCAGGGGTGATTCTCAAATCTGTCAACAACCATCTCAAGTGACACCATCTGGGACTGGTGTTCAGAGCAGCTGTTATAGGGCAGAAGGAATAGCGGCCTTGGAAGCAGGAGCCAAGAGGTCCAATTCTAGCTGTATCGGCTGGTGACCTCGGGAGAAGACACGTCACCTCAGCCTGCACTGGTGTGTAGAATGGACAGGCGACTCATCCCACCGGGGCTGCTGTGAAGACAAAATCAGCTGACCCCATCTGGGATCGGGGCCTGGGATCATTCTGTGCACACTTGTACACGTAAGGCAGGAAATACTGATGAATAAATCGCGGCAAATTGAAACCACTTCCCAGGTAGAAAGCAATAGAAGGGTATACAGAGCGCACTGTAACCTGGAGAATGGGTAGAATTCTGGGCCCAATCAGAGGAAGCACCCAAACCACCTGAAGTCCTCAGAGAAGGCAAGAAGAGACATCAGCTGCTCAGGCAGACTGCCCATTGGTGAGGGATGAGGGAGAGCGCGTTCAGGCATGGAACTGCTCAGCAGCACCCAAAACAGGCTAAGACTGGAGAATTTCGGAGAGCCTTAGGTGGGCTAAAGGAGCTTTTGAAGTTCTCTGCCTTTCGAGTAGTCACAGTAATCTCGTGGATAATTGAAATTACCCCTCAGCTATATGAAGACGTTCTCCTCACCTTCCTCCTGGCATAAAATCAGAGTGAAAAATACCATGAATTCCCTTTAGACCTGAGAGAAGAAAATAGGCGATTTACCTTGCTCTGGGGTAGTGCTAGTACATTCCTCCTGGAATAAGTTGGCTTGTATGAGAAGATGCCTCGGTAAAATGTTGGGGCATCAGTTCTCACATCCGAGTGATGGGAGTGAGTCCTCACCCTTCTGCTAGAGCTTGGTTTAATCCCGTCTCAAAGGCAGAGCAGCATGTTTGATTCCATGAATTACATGGTACGGGGGTATATATCCTCATGCAACTGAGCCTCAAAGGAGAGATCGCTTGGACTTGGAGGGATTTGGGGAAGGAGAAGAGTGCAGCCCTGACCTGTCAGAGCATCGGCCCAGCCTGGCTCCATGCCTGCAGATCGGCCACTGCCACACCAAGCAGGTGAGAGATCTGTGGTTCCCACGGGGCCTGGCAGCACAGTGAGCCCTCCTCTGTCTTTCCCAGATGTCAAAGAGTGACAACTTTGGGGAGAAGATGAAGGAGTTCATGCAGAAGTATGACAAGAATTCGGATGGCAAAATCGAGATGGCAGAGGTGAGCCTACTGTCCTGGCTAAGAGCTATGGCGGCGGGAGGGGGGGGAGAAAGGGGGGTTTCCATCACCTCCACACCAAGCACAAGTGTCCTTCTAGGCCTCTAAATGGGGGGGTGGTCTGGAAGCCCCCACCCCACCTCCAGCACTTAGGCTGATCGATGAGAACAGGCGGGACTTGTTCTGGAGCTCACAAGGAAAGAAGCAACAGTGGCCTAGGACAGGGAGAGAGAACGTATGTGCTCTCACGGTCCCAGGAGCTACTGAAGATGGGTGAGGAGCCCAGCCTGAGAGAGAAGGAGCACGACAGCTGGAGAACAGGAGAGGTCATGCCCCACCGAAAGGCATCCGAAGGCAACAGCTTTAATTACTTAATTAATTTCTAAACACATAATTTACATATGTAGCACATATCATTTATATGTAATATAGACACACATGCATTTGCATAAATACATATTGCTAAAGCAGAAATTGAGGTATGTTAAAAATGTGAAGAGTTTAGTTGAGCAAAAATTGATTCAAATGGGGCAGTGCCAAAACGCAAGTGACTAGGAACACTCCACCAACAGTAGGTGGGGAAAGACGCTTACAGAAAAGAGGTGGGAGCAGAGCAAGGAAATTATCTGATTGGCTATCACTTAAGTGGTTGTATTGTTTGGGAATGCCTCGGCTGTTCTGTTTCCCTTTGGGTTGCTCACACAGCATACTAAGACTTTAAGGCCACTTCAGTTTAATGGCTTCCTTGTCTGATTAAACAACTTATGTATCTACACATATGTACACATATGCACACATACATTCCTACGTGCACAGTGCATACATGTGCGTGTGCCAGCCTAACCAAACGCCGCTGGCCATCAGTTTGTGGTGTGTGGTCTAGGGCTCGGGAATAATGATGGCAGCACAGGAATGACACCAGAGCTCCTCCCAGGGTGGACTGGGTGGGATGCTGCCTTAGGTCAGCGCCCCAGAAGCAGAGACTGAGAATGGACTAGAGGGGATGGGATTTATTGACAAGGAACTCTCAAAAGAAGGGAAGAGCAAAGCATGAAAAGGCAGAGGAAGGAGCTAAGGAAGGGCGTGGTGGCAGGCAGAGCCCGGTCTTGGCCTAATCACACAGGGAGCTCGGGCATGTGGACTGGGCCAGAGGTGGGTTCACCCTGGGGTAAGGGATGGGGTGGTCCTTCGTACCCCCAGTTCAGTCAGTTGTTGGATACAGCCTGCCCCCTCCAGGTCAGCGAGGTGGAGGGGCCTGGCTGGGGCAGTGGTGGTTTGTTGGAGGGCAGCTCTGAGCCATTAGCAGGTGTCCTTCATGGCATGAGGGCTGGCCCACCAGCCTAGCTAAGGGGGATCTGGGAAGGGCACCAAGAGCATAGATGTCTAAGCCGCAAGTCTCAGAAAATCCTGACTCAAATGGGCTTAAACTGGGCGTCACCAGACTTTTTTCTGGAAAGATCCAGATTATGGTAAATGTTTTAGGATTTGTAGGCCATATAGTTCCTGTCACAATTCTTTCCACTCTGCCATGGTGACAGAAAAGCAGCCCTAGACCGTATGTAAATGAATGGGCATGGCCATATTCCAAGACAAGTTCATTTATAGAAACAAGCATTGGGCCAGATTTGGCTCATAGGCCATTGTTTACCTACTCCAGGCTTAAACCATGGGAGACTCCCAATGAGGCAAACCACGAGAAGGAATGGGTCTAGATGCAGGAGGCCAGGTCCCCAGCTCTGATTCTCTGCAGTTTTCTGCCCCCGCCCCCACACAAATTCATCCTCAAGCTGGTCTACTGCCCCAGCCATCCCATCCCCACGCACCCACCTAGGGGTGCAGAAAGGATCCGACTCCTTTGGCCCCTCCTAGGAGCAAGGAAACCTGCCAGGAGTAATTTTAGCAGGCATCCCCTCACATCCCATTGGCCAGAACTAGGTCACATGCCTGCTCATGAACCAATCTAATCCCTGGCAAGGGAAAAAGGATTAGCACATTTACCTGACTTGGACCAATCACGATCTGCCTGTGACCCAAGGAGGCTGGGAGCAGAATAAGGGGATGGCTGAATAAGGGTATTTTTGCATTTTCTAAAAATCAGATTTGTTGAGGTATAATTTACATACAATAAGCTGCACTGATTGGGAGAGCCAGGTCCTGTGAGTTTAGACATTGTGCACAGCCATGTCATTACCACCGCCATCAAGATACAGCATTTCTATTGCCTTTAAAAAATCCCAGGCCACCACTCATCTCAGATTCGTTTGCATTTTTTAGAATTTTATATCAATGGAATCATCTATTCTCTTTTGGAGACCGGACACTTGCATTTTTAAAGGAGCGCCACTATCTGTCTCTCAGGCTGCTAACATCTAAGAGGTGGGGCGGCCCAGATGCACTCCTCAGAACACCCTTCTTCCCTGTTGAAGGGCTGTTCTCTGGAAGAGTGAAATGTGGCTCCCACAATGCCTTGCCACCGGCCATTCACCCCCCTCCTGCCAACAAAGAAGGCTCCCTGGCAGGGCCCTCTGTAAGGTCTCTGTCTCTCTGTCGCTCTCTGACCCTCACAGCTGGCGCAGATCCTGCCGACGGAAGAGAACTTCCTTTTGTGCTTTCGGCAGCACGTGGGCTCCAGCACCGAGTTTATGGAGGTGAGGCCAAGGCGCTGCCTTTCCCACTGCCTGGGAGTGGTCCTCTGGGTGATGCTAAACCCCTTAAGCTCCACGACTCAGAGTGCGGTCCCTGGACCAGTACCATCAGCAACACCATCACCTGAATGCATGTGAGAAACACAGAGCCCCTGACCCAGTGACTCAGAATCTACATTTCAGCGAGATCCCCAAATGGTGTGAGCACACCAGAGCATGAAAGATATGGTGAGATGTTAAGTGTGGGCAAATTCATGTGGGAAATGCCACGTATTTGCTAATCTCCTCTTTGGGAATTGGTCGTAGACCTCTGCATTTTACCGTCTCTGAGAAGTCCTGCAGTGAAGAGACCTCTTTCATGTCATTTGGCTTCCAGATCTCACGTACTATGTTCTCAATGACATTAGTGACCCTTGAAGTCAGGGTTCCAAGGAGCATGCATGCGAAGCATGGACGTCTGTGCCATCCCAAACCTGGAAAAGCTTGGGGAGGGGCAGAATTCCAGTATGCAGTATCTTCCCGTTCTGATTCTTGACTGGTCTACATATCAGTGCCTCCCTTTAAAATAGATCTTTGCAACAGAAATTCTTTTTTTTTTTTAAGATTTTTATTTGACAGAGAGAAACACAGCCAGAGAGGGAACACAAGCAGCGGGAGTGAGAGAGGGAGAAGCAGGCTTCCCGCCGAGCAGGGAGCCCAATGTGGGGCTCGATCCCGGGTCTCCCGGATCATGACCTGAGCAGAAGGCAGTTGCTTAACCAACTGAGCCACCCAGGCACCCCTGCAACAGAAATTCTTTGAAATCCTCGAGTGAAGTAGACCATCCAAACTCACTTTTTTTTTTTGAGTAATAGTGAACCGACAGATGCAACCATGTTGAAATCGCTGTTATTTGACCGTTTTTTGATTTATAAAAATTGGAAATTCCATATGATTCAACCAAATACATGACTAATCCTGATACCCAGCAAACTGCCAATTATTTCTTGGTGTTTTGCTGGACTCTGCGCCCTAGCTGTTCAAAATATGTGTGCCTCAGAGGGAAACTTAACCAATACCCCCACACAGTGCCTGCCGTGAGAATGACTGGCCTTCAACTTGACTCAAGTTGTCATTCCTCCTGTTAAATCCACATCCAGACACCGGTAATCCCCTCTCCGTGATTTACTGCCTAAAACTAATGGACGGTTAGCCCAGAAATCCACACGGCATGGAGTTCCCCACATGGGTAGAAAATTGATTAGAAAGAACCGATTCTCAGGGCAGAAAAGTCATTTTTTAAGTGGCAGTTTGCCTAAGCATCAGATATGGATTTAATTTTATGGCACCTTAAAGGATTTTCTCCAGGCTTTTCAAGATGGCAAGATTTCGTAAGCTAGTCATTGACATTCTGGACTCTGTTCTTAGTCTCTCTCTCTCTCTCTCTCTCTCTCTCTCTCTCTTAAGATTCAATTTATTTATTTGACAGAGAGAAACACAGTGAGAGAGGGAAAACAAGCAGGAGTGAGAGAGGAAGAAGCAGTCTTCCTGCTGAGCAGGGAGCCCATTGTAGGGCTATCCCAGGACCTTGGGATCATGACCTTAGCCCAAGGCAGACGCCTGAGCTGCCCAGGCGTCCCTCTTAGTCCCTCTCTTGTCTGTCTTGTGGTGGAGTGGAAAGTCTGCATCTCCTTGTCAGAGTGCTCTTTTGTGACAGCCGATTTTTCTGTCCATAGAAAAGGGAGCCTTATGCCTAACAGCTCCCTCCCTGATGGGGAGGGAGGGAGGCAGCCAAAGATTGGCCTCTATTCTACCTCTGATCTGGAAAATGGGGATGACAATAGTTTGCGGGGGTGGGGGCACCTGGAAATGCTTAAAGAGAAGCAAAAAATACCTTTGTCCATCTCTGTCCCCTCTCTCAAAGTCATTAATGGTTTCACTCTGTGTCATTAACATGATTCCATATTCTTATCTGTCTTTATCCTCTAATCCACAGTATAACCACTGAGCCAAGACCCCCAACCGAGTTTCCCGGGGACCCCACCATCCCACAGCACCACCACCCACCCCCCGGGGGTGGGCCATGTGTTCCATTTTTATCAGCTGGAAACATGAATTGGTCCCTGTGCAGCCCTGAAAGGCTAATGCCGGCAGATAGCTCGGTCCCACTGCTAAGCACAACATTGTAATTTCTAATTTTAGTGACGCCTCAGGATTTCTTTGAGATTTCACAAAGCCCAAGTCCCTTGAACTCTTTTCCTTGAATGAGAAGAGAAGGACCCACTGAGGGAGCAGCACAAAGTGCAGGCCGGAAAAGAAGTGAGCTGGAGGAGCCTGGGGTGGGGGCGGGGCCAGGGAGGAAGGGAGGTCAGAGCCACTGGGAGCATCTCTCCCAGCAAAAAAGCAAAAAGCAAAGCAATGCTTTGCTCTGAGTGAGGACTGAGGTCTCTTCAGGTTACCCTCCTTTTTTTTCTAAGATTTTGTTTGTCAGAGGGAGAGAGCAGGGGGAGGGGCAGAGAGAGAGGGAGAAGCAGGGTCCCTGCTGAGCAAGGAGCCCAATGTGGGGTTCCATCCCAGGGCCCTGAGATCATGACCTGAGCCCACAGCGGACACTCACCCAATTGAGCCACTCAGGCACCCCCAAGTTACCCCCATTTTAGGCCACTTAGGGGCTTCTGCCTATTTTTTCAGTCAAGACTCAGATGAACTAAATTCTCAGGCACTAAGTACATGCAGGTGGTTGGTGAAGTTGTATTTCTAAATCTGCACATGAAAATACCAATGTGAGCAGCCTTTCTGGGCACAGGAAGGAATATTGGGTTGGAACCAAAGCCTTTTCCCCCCACAGAAAAGACACTCCCCTCATCAAATACCATCTATCCAAGTTGTCTGTGGCATAAGTGTACCCTTTTGCTGGGATTTGCTCATGTCTCATAACTTTTTAAAAAATCAGGATAAAGGGGCGCCTGGGTGGCTCAGTTGGTTAAGCGACTGCCTTCAGCTCAGGTCATGATCCCGGAGACCCGGGATCGAGCTCCACATCGGGCTCCCTGCTCAGCGGGAAGCTTGCTTCTCCCTCTCTCACTCCCCCTGCTTGTGTTCCCTCTCTGGCTGTGTTTCTCTCTGTCAAATAAATAAAATATATTTTTTAAAAAATCAGGATAAAAAAAAATACTACCAAATTTCCTGAGCTTCCACTATCCCACGAGAATTACATGGCCTTGTTTGCTAGTATGGTAGAAAGATCCTGGGATATGTGTAAACTCACCCCCCATACAATAAAAGGGAGCTATGACATGGAGAAGGGAGGGGACACAGGGGATCCAAATTTGGCAAAATAATGAGTGCTTGCTGATTCTTAGTAAACCAGGTGTCACCTGTGTGTGGTGTGTATGTCGGGAGGTGAGGGAGAAGAGAGGAAAAGTCAAGGGAAGAAACTTTGAAGACAGAAGAAACATAATCAGGCACCAATGTAGATCAAAGATTTGGAATTCAGCAGGGAGAGGGGTGGTCTCCTTAAAAAACAGAGAAAGGAATGCTTTTTTTATCACAAAGATGGGGAGTAGCCCTGGGACAGTCTCAATGAGCTGAGACCACCACCCGTTTCTCTCCCCTTCAGAAGGGGATGCGGTGCACACCATGATGGAGGGATGGAGGAGGGACTACAGTGGCGATGAACCAAAGCCTATGTCTGCCCCTTCCAGAAGGTTCTTACCCTTGGTCCAGACCCCACCCAGAGAATGAGAAGCTTCCAGAGCAGTAAAAGAACTTGCTGCATACCCACAGCAAAAATCAAATCCACCAGATCCTAGGGCTAAAAGTTGCTTGGTTGGCACTTGATAAAACCATAACCCAGTCCAAAAGAAATAAAAAAAAAAAATTATAAAAACCGTAGTTACAAAATGACCCAAAAAGAGACCCAAGCCAGTGAGAATAGGGAGACATCATCCCAGGGATTTTTTTTTTCCTTCTGTGTGACCTTGGCCAAGATATTTCCCCTATTTCTTGATTTGTGACATGGAAGGGACTGGGCTAGACCATCTCCACGTCCCCATCCCCCAGTGATACTCTTGAACATCAAGACCCAACCTGGTCCATTAAAGGGAATGGGAAGGAGGCTTAGAGATATTGATGGGTCTTTGCAAATAGGCTGGTGTTCCCATTGCAGGCTTGGCGGAAGTATGACACAGACCGAAGTGGCTACATTGAAGCCAACGAGCTCAAGGTAGGATGGGCCTTGGGGAGGATTTGTAGGGCACACAGAATGGGACTGAGCCCAGAGTGGTGGTGGGTTTAAGGAACGGGGGGAGGGAGGAGATGCTGGGTGAGGAACATGGGTTTGTGGAATGCTCAGGAATGATTGAGCCCGGCACCGGCACCGAATTGGCAGACGTGTTCAGGATAGCCACGTGAATGAGGAACAGGGAGCCACAGGGCCGGGGAGCTGGACCAGACTCCACTCCTTTGTGCATTCAGTGCCTGGGACAGGCCCCTTCAAGGCAATTACGGCAGATCGGCCTCCGGCTCGCAAATCTACCCCACAACCCTCTACAACCAGCAAGCCCCCGGCACTGCTTAGTGCCGGCTCCCAGAGGCGCCACAGCCAGCTTCTACAGCCTCTCCTAGGGGCTGAAGGTGCATCCCAGAGCTGCCTCCAGGCTACCCTCCAGGGATTAGGGAATTATAAGGGATGTAAACCATACAAATGGTAGACCTCAGAAAACAGTGTTGACTGACTGAAGGAACAAATAATGAGGAAGGGGCTGACTGACTGCGTCACGAGATCTCAAGAGACCTTTCTGTGTTCTAGGGATTTCTGTCTGACCTGCTGAAGAAGGCGAACCGGCCATATGATGAACCCAAGCTGCAAGAATACACCCAAACCATAGTGAGTGAGGAGACGTGTCCCTTCTGCCTCCAGGGGCGCAGGACTGGGACCCCAAACCAGCAGGATTCTGGTTTCCAGGGCCTTTTGTTGGTTGAGTCTTCACCCAGTGCCATGACTCCCAGTGGCAACTGGCAAAAGGGATGCTGGTCCCTGGCCCCGCACACCCTCTGAGATCCTCACTGAGCTGGGAGGACTCAGGGAGCATCTGTTTCCTTGTTCTCCCCAGCTCTGGGAGATGATGGGCTTTAAGAGGGTGGGTCTTTGCTGCTGGCAAAGCCGGCCGTGCTTCTGGGGCCCTCACCCGGAGAGGGGGGAGAGGAGCAGAGACCCATTTGGACCATGCTGGTCTCTGGCTGCCAGGTGACCTCAGAGGGGGCAGAGCACACTCACCCCTCTCCCTTCCTCGCTCATATAAGGATGAGATGGCAGGTTGAGGTCACCTATGGGAGGTCAAAACATATCACCTGTCTGTCCCCAACAGCTACGGATGTTCGACTTGAATGGGGATGGCAAGCTGGGCCTTTCAGAGATGTCCCGGTAAGTGCCTGAGCCCACCCCAGGGTCACTTCTCCCAGGACCTCTGCAGACCGTTCCATGCCCCCCTCCTTGGCTTGAAGACCCACTGGGTGGGGGAGAGTGACAGGTCGGACGTCATGAAGCTCAAGACCGAGCCAGAGAATTCCAGCATCTCAGTGTGTCCACCTCCCTCCTTGTAGGCCTTGCCACTCATTCCTCTGTGCTCAGAGACAGAACTGTAGGTGCCGCTTCCACATCCCCCTCCATCCCCGTTGTTCTAGCCTCTGCCCTGTCTCCTAAGCTCTGCTCTAACACTTCCTTTCCAGACTCTTGCCTGTACAGGAAAACTTCCTGCTTAAATTTCAGGTAAAAGAGCCTCTGCTTTTCTTCACTTCCTCCCTTCCCTCATCCCCATGCATGTCACGCCGCCACCTTCCTGTCTGCCCTCCAGAAGTGCACATGTGCAGCCACGTGCCTGCTCCCTTGTACACAAATGCACCCATGCACACATACGGGTACACGTGCTCACATGTGCACACACATACACGCTCACACGTGCACATGCACGTACACAGACACACACGCTCACTCATGCACACACAGGCAATGCGCTTGTTTGCGTACACAGACACTTGCAAACACGCACACATGCACGCACGCTCTCCCGATCTTTTGCTTCTCTCTTTAACACCTCTGGCTTTACAGGGCATGAAGCTGACCTCAGAGGAGTTCAATGCAATCTTCACATTTTACGACAAGGTAAGAGGGACAGCAGCGTGGAAGGGAAAAGCAGGGGCCCCATCAGCAGGGGAGCCCCCAGCCACATGGCTCCTCTTTGTCCTTCAGAGGAAGGACGTGCTCAGTACTGCTCCCTCACTGCCGGCTCATCATTTCGAACCAGAGCCAACTGTTTGGCTAGGAAGTTGGGAGGGAGAGGACCCCCTTACCGCTGTCACCCCTTCCTTTGCTGCCCCATCTGTGTGACTCCAGTAGTCTCCCTTATAACCAAAGTGTGGGGGGTAAACTTCAAATAGCCCCTGTGTTCATCCTGACATCTTAGGGAGTTAGCTAAATGCTTCTGGAACCTCATTTGTATTTTCAGTGCAAATGAAAAACACCAGGACGCATGTTTGCCCTGGAGTGTCCTGTCCCCGCCTTGGCTGGGGAAGTCAGCAGTTTGGTGTTATTTTGACACCACAGGGTGTGAACGCTTTCTGCACAGAGTAGAGGGAAGGTCAAACTCTGCAGGCTCCCTAGGAGGAGTTGGGGGACACGGGAGGGCAGGTCAAGGGGTGGTGGGGCCTGATTCTCGAGCTCTGTGCTGCCCCTGCTCCCCACCACCAGGATGGGAGCGGCTACATTGATGAGAACGAGCTGGACGCCCTTCTGAAGGACCTGTTTGAGAAGAACCAGAAGGTGAGCTGCTGAGCCCCGAGGCCAAGGGAGGAGCCCTTGGAGCAGAAGAGAGGCTCCTGGGGGGGGGGGGGGAAGGAGGAAAGGAATGTGGGGTGTATTTTGCTCTCCTTTGATCACCCATAACTAGGCAACAGCAATTTGGGGGCTGTTGTTGGATGCTTGGTTGACTGGTTGGCGTTTCTTTCAATTGCAGTCAAACCCCCTTAACACAAAGCTGACCATCTCACCCATTTCCGAGCGCACCCCTCAGCAAGGTCGGGTGCACACACGCCGTTGGGCAACCACTACCACCCTGTCCAGAACGCTCTTCCTCTTGCAAAACCAAAACCCCGTGCCCAGCAAACAACCACTCTCCATTCCTCCCCACCCCAGCCCCCAGGCTCCCACCATGCTACCTTATCTCTGACGGCTCTCGGCACATCCTAGACACAGCGGCATGCAGATCTTGTCTTTCTGCGACAGGTCTACCTCACTGAGCATAACGCCCTCTAGGTTCACCCATGTTGTAGCAGCGCCAATGTCGTTCCTTCTTAAGGCCAAGTAATATTCCAGGGTTTGTGTCCCCCGCCTTTGATCTGTTCCTCCATCCCCAGCTGCTCAGGGTGTCCCACCTGTTGGCTCTCCGCAGTGACACAATGATCGCAGCCTAACTGCCATCAAAAAAGACTTTTCCCACAAAGAGAGACTTGGGAGAACCTCCAAAACCAATAATATGTTACATGTTAATTAACTGAATTTAATTTTTTTTAAAAAAGGAGCAATTTGGGAAAGAAGGGGCCAGCGGCAGGTGAAGATATTTCTCCCTCTGCCTCTCCCCACGACTCTGCCTCTCCTCCACTCTCTCTCTCTCAAATGAATAGACATAAATCTGAAAAAAACTAAAAACTAAAAAATGCAGTCTGGAGGTGGGAAAGAGGCAAGAAGGACCACGGAAGCATTTGTTTCCCTCAAAGAAAAGGCAAAAGGTGGGGAACCAAACTATTACTCTGCCTGGTGGCACTGCTTGAAGGACAGCCCGCAGGCGGCGGGCTCATTCGGGGGGGCCCCGGACCCGGGCGGCAGCAGGGAGACAGGGAGCCCGCAGCTGTCTTTGCAGCCGCCTTCCTTCACTTCCTGGAAAATGCCTTTCTCTGAGCAAATGGTTGTGCTGTTTTCTTTGATTAGCTGATGAACGCTCCATAGTTCCTTGTGTTGCCTAACTGCCTTGGCTGCCAGGCACAAGCTAAATTTACTGTTCAATTTCAGGGGGAAAAAAATCACTGCAGCCTCTGAGTCTGTCTCCCCTTCCACTTGCTTGCTTTCTGACCGCTTCATCTTTGTCCTGAATATCATTCTTCATTTCTTTCATTTCAGATTCATTTTTTTTTGTTACCTACAAATGCTTTCTGAAAGAGGCAGAAAATAAATTATAAGTAAGGACATAGTTCGTAGGAAGAAGGATGTCTTTAGCAGGCATTTGAACTCAGCAGACTCCTTCCTGGCACCAAACTCTAGGAGAAAATTATTTATGTGCCCTTATGTGTCCAAGGGATGTTGAGCATCCTAGTGGAAAATATCTTTAGCTGTAATTGTATTAATGAGGTGGCATCTCTCTCCATGTAGCCCTGCTCCACAGCTGAGATTGAGTTACCCTGAAGGCAAGCATTAAATCTTGGGAGTGACCTAAATTTTCTGCTCATCACCTAACTAGGCTCTTTCTTTTTTTTTTTTTTTTAAGATTTTATTAATTTATTTGAGAGACAAAGAGAGCATAATGAGGGGGCAGGGGAAGGAGAAGCAGACTCCCTGCTGACCTAGAGACCAATGCGGGGCTTGATTCCAGAATCCCAGGATCACGACATGAACCACCCATGTGCTCCTAGGTTCTTTCTTGATTACCACAAAATATAAATCCTACAGCCGCACAGGATCATTCGAGATGTAGAAACACAAACGGCTGCTGGCGGTTAGGAAGCAACTCTGAAGGTTGGAGAACAAGGATATAAATACAGTCGTTTACCTGGGAGTCTTCCACCTGTCCTAAGTTCAGGATGTGGTCCCAGGGATGGAGAACAGGAACTGGCAGAGCGAGCCACAGGACTGGAGACAGCGCTGTGCCGGGAAGGGAGGGGCCGCGTTCTGTGAACCCACTCGGCAGGTGCACATTCCATTCGGATGGTGCGAGGTCTGTGATACGGATTCTGAGCAGATTCATGTTGGAGGCTCCCGAGGGACAGGCTGCTGTGATCAAACCTCAGTATTTCTCACCACTCCTGAGGCCACTGCAGCTCACTAAAGCCTTCCTCAGCAACAAGCAGAACTTCTAGACGTAGAAAGTGAGCAGCCCTCTCAGTGACTCAATGTAGGGGGTGGGTGGTTCTCCAGCTCCGCGTTGATATATGGGGTTCCTTCCTTGGTTCCTAATTTGAATGGTAGCTAGTATAAGGAACTAGAGGGTATTTCCAGGGACTTCCTTCCTTTAGGGAAGATGCTTCCGAAAGTTAGCGATGCTTACAAAGTACCTTTGGGCTGGGTGCTGGCACAGAACCATGTATCAGTAACATGGGGGGATGTCCTGAGACCCAGTAAAGGACTGATCTTTGAGTGCCAGAAAAAGAGGTGACTGAGGACAGGTAAGCCAGGCAAAAAATTACATAGACTTCGAGACTCTGGAGACTAAGGATATCTGTGGCTGTAGAGTTGGTCCAGTCCTTTTACAAATACCATATTTTCATGCTTCAGTTTTTTCATTACTGAATGGAGATAAAGACCATCAGCCTGAAAGGGGTGGTGAAAAAAAAAAAAGAGTAAGAAAGAGAAAGTAAGGGAGAAAGAAAGGGAGGGAGGGAGGGAGGGAGGAAGATCTGCCAACATTTTCAAAACAACAGAGGGAAGGGACGGGTGAGGGAGGGAGTGTGCAAATGAGGGAGAGAGGAAGGGAGACAGAAAGATAGTATAAGTGATGGCTTTGCTCTATTTCAGAACTCTTGGTTATTTGTGTCCAAATCAATTCTTGTAAAGCATGTATTCAACACAAGGCATATTAGGTATTGATGATCTATTTAATGTTGGCCTCCATTTTACATGAGACGGTGGTCCTATGTCTGTGGGTCACCTGTCCTCATGGCCTCTGAAGGGTCGCAGAAGCCAGTGAACAAGATGTAAGCAGGAGAGCTTTGCTGCCAGAGGAGGCAGAAATTAGCATTTCTTGCTTAAATGGGTGAGGTTTAGGAAAATGTGGTCCGTGGGGCCGGCAGACAAGACCAGGGAGCATCCCTGGCATTCTCTTCCTCACCTGCAAGGAGCCACACCGAGTACCGGTGGCCCAGGGAGATGAGGACATCATACAAGGCACGCAGACATAGGGACTAGCCGATTTTGAAGGGCACGCTAGGTGTCAGGCCACACTGTTAGCGTTCACTCCCTCAGCTAACCACCCTCACACCTCCATGAGGCAGACGCTGTTAATGTACCCATTTTATGGATGAGGCAGCTGAGCTGAGACTCAGAAAGGTTGAATACTTCCCCCAAAGCAAGGCAGCCAGTGACAGAGAAAGAGGGTTTAACTCAGGGCTGACTCCAAAGCCCATGTCTGCTGGGATAGGAGAAGAGAAGGGTTCTGGCAGCCGTGTCTGTGAAGGAGCAGATGGCACGCTCCGCTGGAGCCATCCAGTGAGGGGCTCTTCCTCTCTCCCTGTGTCTCCTAGGAAATGAATATCCAGCAGCTCACCAACTACAGAAAGAGCGTCATGTCCTTGGCTGAGGCGGGGAAACTCTACCGCAAGGATCTGGAGATTGTACTCTGCAGCGAGCCCCCCATGTAAAGGGAGGCGGGGGTGTTTCTCCACCTCCCCCAAACCCTGTCCCTGCTGCCCTGCCACTTCTCCCCGGACCCCTGAGATCCTGAGCGTCCTTCCTCCGCCCCTGCCACCTGCACCCACCAGCCTGCAGAGCAGGAGAGGATTGAGGGTGGGTTGCTGATGGGCCTCCGGAGCCCCCTCCAAACTCCCGGGACCTGACCTGACCCGGCACGCTGCTCTGCCCGCAGAAGGACTTCACCAGCGTGGGTGGTGGGCGGGGACATGGGCGGAGCTTCCCTGCCCCTCTTCGCTGTGATGCATGAGCTCCTCTGCTGTACGACCTAAGCTTCTCTGTCCCACCGAGTGGACTCTTCCCTCCCACTCTCCTCCCCAATCCCCTGTGCCACTACCCACCGAGACTCCTGAGTGCCACCCACCACCTCGCTAATGGCATAGCTGTCTTCGTGAAGGGTGCTGGCCCTTTTGTCTCCTGAACTCAGCGTGCTCCTTTGCTCTGTGGGTTCCTTGTCTCCTTGTTTACCAAAGAAGAGTTTACAGACAATAAAGTGGAAACGTTCTGCGTGGAAGCTCACCCAGTTCTGGTCAAGTGGTCAGCTTCTCTCTGCAGTCAGCAGCTCTTCTTGACAAGGAGAGCATCTGTTCTGGGGGTGCAGGGAGGGGGAGGCATTGGGACCACCCAACCAGGGAGTAACCACAAAAAGCAGGGGTGTAGGGCCCCAGTACTCTGGGCTTTCCCTTGTCATTCCCTGCCTGTCTCTTCATCATCCTGTCCCTTCTTTGCTCTATGTCTTTTTCTCCACCTCTAATGACAGCAGTGATCCCTTCACTGAAAGCTAAGTGCCCCCCCCATATTATGCTGAACAGTTGACCTGAGGTATCCCTCACTCCTTGGAGGTGCTGTGACCACCTCCACTGCACAGGCAAGGAAACTCAAGATTGAAGAGGTTAAGAGAGAGCCCCACATCTCATGGCCAGTGTGGGGCAGAGCCAGGGTATTGATCCCACCGACAGATCCACATTCTCTCTAGGAGGGACACCAACCGGGTGTGGCAACAGTGGAACCAGGTGATGTCCTCCAAGCAAGGGACACCTCCAACCAGGAGGTCCGGACCACCACAGAGTTAACCTCTCTCCCTCAAAATGTAATTAGCACCACCACTCATCAGATGCCCCAAGGCCTGGGGCTAGCCTGGCCCAGGCGTCCAGAGCTGAGATCCTAGAATAGAGAGATAACTAGTTTGTTGTTGTTTTTTTTTAATGCGATTCATTTGCTATCCACAGGATGCATTTTAACATTACTCATTTAATGCTGCAACAATCCTATGCAATAGATCGTATTTTCAGACAAAGAACCCCTTCAGTGATGCCCAACTGGATAAAACTGTAGTCCACTGCACCCCATCACCCCAGAGCTCCTCCCAGCAGCATTTTCCCTTGTGGCGCCATGAGCACCTGACCTGGTATGTGTTCCGGCCCTTCCACAGCCAGAGCAGTTGTCCCTGAGGACGGCAAGCTCCCCCTACCCATGCCTGCTCCACCCACACTCCTTGGGACCCCATTCCTCCCAGCGTCCCCACGCAGTACCCCAACATTCCCCCACAGTATGGGCCCCAAAGATATCAGGGTGTAGTCAGTACATTCTCTTACTGGGAAAAGGGGAATTAAGGTCCTAGAAGGAATTAAGGTTGCTAATCAGCTGACTTTAGGAAGATTACCCCAGTGCCCCAAGTAATCCCAAGGGTCCTTAGTTGGGAAAGAGGGAGGCAGAAGTCAAGTGACGCACTACGGGAAAGCCTCAGCCAGCCACTGCTGGCTTTCCAGGTAGAAGCAGGAGGCATCTAGGAACTCAGCGAAGTGGGAAAAGATTCTCCCTGAGAGCCTGCAGAAGCCCCCGAGGCTTTGACGGTAGCCCATTTTGGACTTCTGGCCTCCAGAGCAGTAAGATAATAGTATTCGCTGTTTTAAGGCACCAAGTCTGTGATAACTGGCTGCCGCAGCAAGAGCCAATGAGTCCACTGCACAGACACGAGGTTGGCGGGGCCCAAGTGCCAGGGGCTCCTCAACCCCCAGCTGGGAGTTCCACAGCCGCCCCAGGACTCTCAGGGACTTCCAAATTTGGGAAGTCCTACTCAGCTTTCAGAGAAGATGCCCGCCTGGTGCACTGCCCCCCCCTGCGAGGATGGGAGTCCTCCAGACCTGCAGACACCTCAAAGGCACAGGTCTGTCTGCCACTGAGGAGCTCAGCCGCCCACACTAACCTCCGGGCAGAGGCAGGAAGACACGGAAAAGTGTCTGTGAACGGCGAAGAAACAAAAAAGATAGACATCATTGGGGCGCCTGGATGGCTCAGTCAGTTAAGCGTCCGACTCTTGATCTCAGCTCAGGTCTTGATCTCAGGGCTGTGAGTTCAAGCTCTGTACTGGGCTCCGCCCTGGGCATGTAGTCTACTTAAAAACAAATAAAAGATTAACATCATTAGCCACTGGTAAAATGAGATACCATTACACACCAGTGAAAACCAAGTCTTGTTTTTAAATGTCTTATTTCTGTTTCCAAAAGCAGAGTCTACTAAATGGTGTGGATTACAGGGAGCCCAAAGAAAAGGCTTCCCCACAGAACCAGAAAAATACAGAGCAATAAAACATTAAACACAGAACCGCAATAAAATTCCCACATCATTTCACGCAGTCCTACATAATCCATCCTTGTTCCACTGGATCTTGGATTAGCGGTGCTTTCATGATGCTGTCTTGCTTCTGGAACAGAGAGGGTCCTGGAAGTCCTGATGTTGCCCACAGGGCTAGTCTGCGAGGTGCTCACATGACGTCTGCACAGAAGCCTGCACCCTAGAATCTATTCTTTAGAGGTACCTGGTACCGTCATTCTTCATGAGGCTGGAGGACCATCCTTTGTCTCAGACACACAAACTGCAGCCTGGGGCTTAGAGTACAGCCCAGGGAAGCTTGACACACAACACCTGTACGATGACGTAGCCTGTGTAGCTGTGGTTGGTTCATGACCCTCACCAGTACCACCAGAATGGAGGAGAGGCCATGTCTGTATCTGGGGCCAGTACAGATCTATTTCCTAAGACTTTAGATGGGCGCTTCCTCTGAGGGCACAAACATGTGGACAGTGAGGGCACTGACAAATCTCCAGGGACCTCCCATTACTCACACTCACACACTCACGGTTCCTCTAAAATACTTACATTCACATTTCATCCATATAAGCGAACTTCAGGAAGGCGAAACGTGTCTTCTGATCTGACAACTCCTCTTGTGCAAATCTTACAAAAGGAACACTTCAAACCAACCTAATAATTTTTAGCAGCCCTCTTTTACTAAGGAGCAAACCCAAATCTTTGTGATTTTCCAGGGCTCCTCTAGGACACCTCAAAGAACACTGTAGGTGTAAAAGCTATCCTAAAAAGTTCCCTGTCGTGGCCCCCCCCCCATTTATTAAATTATTTGGGAAGGCAAACATCTGAAGAGTTGTCAGAAGAGATCTGGATATACAATCACGATCACAGGCACCTGAGAAAAACCTGTGGGTCACCCAGGCCATGAAGTGCCAACTGTTAAAAGCAAGCAGACCCAGGGCTATTTAGAAGCCCTCCGTTCCCATAAAAACTTGCACACAGTGTTCACAGCAGCATTATTCATAATAGCCAAAGAGTGGAAGCAGGTCTAATGTCCATCAACCAATGGACCAACGAAGTACAGTACAGTCATACAATGGAATTACTGATCTGTCGCCCATAAAACGCAATGACGTGCTGACACATGCTACGACATGGACGAACCTCAAAAATGTGACGCTACATAGAAGAGGCCAGACAGAAAAGGCCCCATCTTCGGTGATGCCATGTATGCAGAATGCCACGATAGACCAAAGTCACTGAGACCTGAAGTAGAGTAATGGTTGCCAGGGCATCAGGGTAGGGGTACCGTAACAGGGAACAACCACTAGGGGGCGCAAGGTTTCATTTTTCAAATTAGGAACTGGGGAATTAATTAGGGCCTTAATAATGAGGAATTCACTAATTAAGAATCAATTCTGTCTGGAATCAGGCAGAATCAGATAGTGGGGATGGTTGCATAACCTAATAAAATACTAAAAACCACTGACCCATAGGTGAATATCTTCTTCGCTTTCCTAAAAAAAAAAAAAAAAATGCCCCTGCAGGTATGGATCATAAAATAAACAGGAAATGCCTGTTTATACACATATACATATATACATATGGCATGTTCATAAGGGATGAGTTTTTGTTTTTTGTATTTTAAAATCACCTATTCTAGAAAAAGACAAACTCAACATAAAACACCAAAAACTGTTCTATAAGACGCAGAATCTCTGCTATCTAGAGTAACGCTCCATACTGAAGGCAGTGATCAGTAAGCCAAGGAAGTAAGCCCATCAAACCGGAGCAAACTTTGCTACAATACAATATATTTCACAGTGTCTCTTCAGATGCAGGGTTTATAAAGCAATACAAATAAAATTCACTTTTCAAACCTTATCCTTCATAGTGTCCTTTCACATTCTGGAACAAACAAACGCCTTACTACAGGGCAAGGAGTCTGCAGGGTCAAAACTATTTTCATAATAATGCTAAAATATTATTTATCTTAACTTGCAATGTGTTCACCATTTCTATTTGCAAATGAATCAAAAAAGTATTTGTAAACATTTGTTTCAGTTTCTAATGTGACAAGTATCGATAGTTTTAACCCACATAAACAAAAGCTCTTTGGG
>PITA01025573.1:0-24116 GCA_004023965.1 Spilogale gracilis
GGAGGAGGGGGAGGAGGATATTCAATGGGAAAAGAGAACCTCTTCAGGGAGCCTGGGTGGCTCAGTGGGTTAAAGCCTCTGGCTTCAGCTCAGGTCATAAGCTCAGGGTCCTGGGATCAAGGCTTGCATCAGGCTCTCTGCTCGGCAGGAAGCCTGCTTCCTTCCTCCTCTCTCTCTGCCTGCCTCTCTGCCTATTTGTAATCTCTCTCTCTCTCTCTCTGTCAAATAAATAAATAAAATCTTTAAAAAAAGAAAAAAAGAACCTCTTCAATAGATGGTCTTGGGACACTGGACAACTTCTGCAAAAGAATGAAATTGAACCACCTTCTTATATCAGCAAAGATAAACTCAAAATGAATTAAAGATCTAATTGTAAGACCTAAGCCATAAAACTTATTAAAAAACAACAACAAAACCACAAGCAGTAATCTCTTAGACATCAACCTTAGAATATTTTTCTGATTATATCTCTCTAAGCCAGGTTAACAGAAGCAAACATCACCAGCTGGGATATAGCCAACTGCAAAGCTTCTTTATAGCAAAGGAAATTACATATCCAATAAGGGGTTGATATTCAAAATACATAAAGAACTCATACAATTGAACACCAAAAAAATAAAAAATATAAACATTTTCTCATTACAACTTGAATATATTCCTGTGTTTTTAAACATCTGAATTCTTGTCAATTTTTTCTTGTTGAAAATAATCCTCAAGAATATTTACCATCATTTATATATGTAATATATAATATTCTATTCTATTATCAATGTTCTATTTAAATTGTAAAAAATATTTCCTACAACCTTGCCAATGCTTGTTATTATAATCATCTTTTCAATGATGCCATGTTAATGAGCAAAATAAAACTTCAATTCTATGTTGTGTTTTCTTGAGTAATAAGGACAGTGAGAGACTTGAATGTATTTTTATTTCTTGAATTATCTGATCCTATTTCTTCCCCCCCTTTCTAATAATCTATGATAATAACCTATATTATCATATTTCTAATAATCTATCACATTCTTTATGGTCTTTATATATTTCTGATACAAATATTTTATATAATATATAGAGTGAACTTTGTATTTGCTTATTTTCTACTCTGTCCCATGGTTATAAATTTTCTAAAGTTCACTTTTGCTTTGATGAAACACAGTTCTTAATTAAGCACATGCATCAGGGTCAGATTTTATGTTGACAGACCTTGCCTTTGTCACTTACCACCTTTGTGACAATGTACAAACTCCTGGAATCTCAGTTTTTATCTTATTATTTATTCATTCATTCATTCATTCATTCATTCATTCATTCATTCATTCATTTATTTGACAGAGAGAAACACAGCCAGAAAGGGAACACAAGCAAGAGGAGTGAGAGAGGGAGAAGCAGGCTTCCCGCTGAGCAGGGAGCCCGATGTGGGGCTTGATCCCGGGTCTCCGGGATCATGACCTGAGCTGAAGGCAGTCGCTTAACCAACTGAGCCACCCAGGCGCCCCGTTTTATCCCTTTTCTGAAAACGGTGTAATTGTATTGGTTACCTCCGATTTAAAGAGCACCAAATGATTAGCTATTATTATTTTTCTTTTGTTTTTAGGATTCTGAAGACTTTTTATCTGTATTTATCTCTTAGTAAGACCCATCTCATTACAAATCGAAAGAGAAATATGGATTGCTGTTGATTTTTATTTATTTTCCATTTTTTTACATTATCTATATGGACCCACATACTATATACACAGTGGAAATAATTAAAACCCAGACAAGCTTTTTTCAAACAAGAACCAACCATAGGCATGCCTATTTCAATGAACCAGCATCACAGACCACGGTGTTTGCCTTTCCGTTGGTAACACACGGGTCACTAATATGTGTCCAGCTCCAAGTCTCTGTAGAAGTTTTATAAAAGGAATCTTTAGATATATTAACCACAGAGCATTTCACACACTGCGGGTGGTGCATAGAAGTTTGTCAGCCATTTAAAATCCAAACTGCTTTTATTTTCTGTGGCACAAAACCAGAGTCTAGGAAGCCAAATGCCAAGTGAAGGAATGGGTGACCACTGGGATATTAAACACACAACAAAGATTTTTAAAAAAGAAAAAAGTGAAGGAACGCCTAGTCAGTTAAACATCTGATTCCTATTTTTGGCTCAGGTTTTGATCTTAGGGTAGTGAGATCGAGCCTGAGATGGGCTTCACACTCAGCTTGAAGTCTACGCAAGACTTTCTCTCTGCCCCTTGCACTTGCCCTCTCTCAAATAAAAATAAATAAATCTTAAAAAGCCGGGGGGGCGGGGAGGGGAAACAACAAAAGTAAAATGACATCAAAAGAAACAACAAATCCTTGCCTATTTCAACTCAATTTGTTGGATGGGGTTACTGAATGCCTTTCCAATAGTCCCTATCACAATCTTTATAGAACATGTTTTGAGTCACTCTTTTATGGGTATGCTAGACATTGTCAGCGTTGCCCTTGACCTAAACAGAATTATCCAGACATGGTAGTGGCCAGAGCAAAGTGGATGTCTGCTTTGGTCTTTACATTAAATTTTTACAACTGCTGGCCAGATTGTATGAACTCTGAGAAGGTACCTCAGAGTTTCTGTATTTCTGCCCCATAGTGAAGTTGTGATCACTTTAACTCCATAGCTAGAGCCTAAGAAATTAAACTCAGGTAAGTTCAAGTATTCTTTGTATATACTTATGTACATGACTTTTAAAATTAATTTTACATGTAACAACTTCACAATGTATCTCTGAGGGTTTTTTTTTTTTTTAAGATTTTACATATTTATTTGACAGAGAAAGACACAGCGAGAGCAGGAACACAAGCAGGGGGAGTGACAGAGGGAACAGCAGGCTTCTCACCGAGCAGGGAGCCTGATGTGGGGCTCGATCCGAGGGCCCTAGGATCATGACCTGTGCCAAAGGCAGAGGCTCAATGACTGAGCCACCCTGGCACCCTCTCTGAGTTTTTATTATAACCTATCAAGTTAATTCTACTCTGGGTAATAATCCTGCATCTTCCATATCCATTAAATGAGTAAAATATTTTAATTCTTACATGCCATTTACTATCTTTAATGTAATTACCTCCCTATTTACTTGCTAGAGACTCTAAAAGGTGAGATAATTCAACAATGATCACACAGAGAATAAACAGCGCTGCTAGTGACTGAAATCAGGTCTCTCTGATTCAGAAAACCCTTTTTATTCCAAAACACTGTATAGGTTCAGAGCATGGTGGAATACTACCTCCTCCTCCCAAGGTTATTCTTTTTTCAGATTAGTACCTGAGTTATTTTAAGCTAGGTAAGCATGGCAAGATAGAGGACAGAGCTCTGTGACATGCCACCAGAGAACTCTTCTTTTTTTGTGTGTGTGCTGGCAACGACCCATTAGTCAATACTTTGATAAGAGTAATTCCAATGATCACAAGCTGACCTAATTTTGCCAAAGCCCAACCCATATATCATCATCATGTTCATAAGAATACCATGAGAGACTTCGTCAAAAAGCTTGCTGGAGCATGGAACATGATGTCTACCTGCAACTAGATCTATTGTAAGACAAATATCCTATGGTGTATACTTTGCTAAATAACTGGCTCACCCATCGGTTTCAGTTTGAAATCTCTGATAACAATATGAATTGCAGTTAGTTTGCTCTAACTTCACATGTCATTGATGACCTGCCATAAATATAAACATATGCAAACACACACATGAATCTTGCTAACACACACACACACACACACACACACACACACACACGCACACACACACACTCATTAATTAATTCCAGAATTCTGCTAGACATTGGCATCAAATTAATCATGTTTGTTGCCTTCCGGCTATCCCGCAGGGAGGCTGATTTTGTGTGCCCATTCCCATTCCTCTGTGTGGAAGCTATACATGGAAGCGGCAAGCATCCCCCACAGCCTCAGTGTGAAACCTCACATAGACAGCACATAATAATAATAATAAGTCCACAGAATCTGCAACCTCTTGAATTAGTCAGGCCACTCAGTAATGTGTATCCCGCTTCTTTGTTTTCCAAATCCTTCCCACTACTTCAAAAACTCTTCTGTGCCTCTTACTTTCTGGAGATTTTCTCCAGCATTTTATGTGTGTGTATGATTTCTTATTTCTATCTTCAGATTCATTTGGCTTTTTTCCTTCAATTTTCCTCAGAGCCTCCCTTTTAGCTATCTGCTTTCCAGAATCAGTGCTGCCCACGAGGTATTAGTCACGAAAAAACAAAACAGAAATTTCTCTGAGCTACTTATCCCTTACCTGGGAGCAGGTGGAGGTAGAGAACATCAGTTCATAGCTCTGGGAAGAAAGTGTGATAGACACTACTTCTTCCGCACTTGGGTCCTCTCAAACCATCTTTTACCCTAATCATTGGTACAGTAACTGCACTCATAAATTTGTACCCTGCCAGCAGCTCATCACTAGAACATCCAGCACACCTCACTTCCTTCTCTGGGCTTCTATTCAGCACATGATATGCCTACAAGAACTCTGATGGCAGTCACATATGCCCAACCTAGAGAGAGGGGGAGCTACACAGAGTGACTTTCGACCCATGGGGCATGAAAGCTGTTGGATAAATGTTCTTCCTCATGTTCTTTAAGCAGACAATTCTGAGGCTCATTCTACACACCTGAAGGTCCCAACAAGATCAAGCTCCAGACACTCACAGTGGTGGTCATTGTACATCTTTTTGAAATTACATTTTCCTTCTCTAGTTCACTCTTTGCAGGCTCTTACTTCTACTCCCTGGGGTTGCTCCCCAAGTCAACTACCTGGAGGCACATCCCATCTTTAGCTCTGTCAGGGGGGAACCCAGGCTAGGAAAGGAAACACTATGGCCTTCATGTTTGAAGGTGACATTGATTTTTAGCTCTTTTTTCTTTTTTCAAGTAGGAAGTCTTCTTGACAAAACAGAATTAAATCTCACCCTCAAATGCCCCAATACCCAGTGACCCTCCTGCTGTCATAGAGAAGGTGCGACAGCCAAATAGTACACAAATACAGATACAGAGGATGCTGTGTACTCAAAAGGAAAAGATGAAAGTGTAGGATCACAGCTCTTATTCAGGTTAGGGTGGGACATAGTTTGGAAAAGCAAATCCTTAGATAGAAATACATGGATAAGCTCTGGGCTACAAGATCACCTTCATCATTTTTATCAATGTATTAAATTCAAAGGCACCTGTGCCAATGCATTTTGGGTGGGACAAGCCACTATGCAGGTTGTAGGCTGAAGCACAATAATTCCCTTAGCCACACAGGCCAGTGGGATGATTAAGGGATTGCAAATATTTCTTCTAAGTTTATTACATATAAATGCACATAATTGTCATTTAGAGCTATTTGCAGAAAGTCCCGTGAATCCTCTTGCCCTCCCCTAAAAATCTAAAATCTGAATCCCCCCTACAAATCACAACCAAGAGTTCATACCAAGGGTCTATGCAACAGATCTATCTTAATCAGGGTGTTTCTGGCTCTAAGTAAAAGAAGTACCATTTTAAGCTGAATTAAGCAGTAAGAAAATGTTTTATGTCCTATAAAAACAAACTAAACCAAAAACTGGAGTATGGGAGATTCCAAGATTAATGAATCCCACCTGCTCAGTGATTGTAACAGGGACTCAGGTTCTCTCTGTCAACAAGTTGTCAGTTCCTTCCTTACTCTGCTTCCAAGGAAGCTACCATTGTCTGCAGTGTCATCTTCACACTGCCAGTGTTTGGTGGTGGCAAGTGTATGCCGGTGCTTTTCTGAGGGAGGGAGGATTCTTTGTATTGAAACTGACTTCTCATCACCAAGACGTTTCTCACATGCCCCAACTAAACCTACTGCTGGCAATGGCAAGGAAATTGCCGTGGCTGACTTAGACTAACAGTCCGAGCAATCGGACTCAACCAAATCAACGTCGACGAGTGAAACACAGTGTCCAGAACACGTACCTCGTATGATTCATTAGAATCAAAGGCTCTTACATCCAGAGTAAAGAAAGTCTGATAAAGAGCCCCCTTAACCAAATGAAGTTTGTTTTACTGCACATACAGCAACACAAAATTATTTTTATGTCACGGGAAAACCTGGTTCAGAAAGATTTCCAGCACAATTTCCCAGATCAAAGTCTTTTCTGCAAGACCCAGATCATTATCTGAACACAGAGCATAATCAGGTCACTATAAACAACACTTCTTTTTGTGTTTATTGGCTTCCATGTCACAAAGTTACACACTAGAGAAGTTCTTTGAAGTTCAAAAGAGGACAAATCAATAGCTGATGTAACGAGCCTGTCTCATACCTTTTAAACTACACCCCTATGTAATTTATATACCCCCATGGGTTTGACTGGCCATAGCAAAATTTCTGTCCAAAAGTTCAACGGTTGGCTTGAGGTCAAGCCCAATGTGAATGAACACTTATCAATGTGCGAGGTACAACTCTTATTGTGATGAAGTTCTGATATTTTATGGGGGGCTTCTCTCCAGCTTGAATCCTCTGTCATTTTGACAATTGAATCTCATTTGCAAGGCAAGGATAAAAAAGACAAATCTACATCCTGACATCTTCTGACATCTCTCTGGAGGTGATGAATCCCTGTTTTGGTTAAGGCTCAAAATAATTGAGCAATGGAAAGTAAATGAGAGAACAGTTTTCACAGTTGCTTCCGTCTTAACCGTCTGTCAAAGCATCTTGTCAGGTTACAAAACAAGGATTTAAATCCCAAATGCAACTCATCTGGCACCCGTGTGAGGCAGTTATGTACTCGCGCTCAAGACGCATGCGTGCCTATAACAGAGATAATCTCCCAGGATGTGGAATAAGCCAGGTTTTATCCCTGTATTGGTAAACAACATGGAAGAAATACCCACATTCAAAAGTCCAAATCACTGTAGCACAGAAAATACAAAATTATTACATTTATATTATTATTTGAAACTACTTTGATTGCCATTTGAGAAAAGAAACATTGACCTCAAGGTTAGTTCCTGAGTTCCAACCCTTTTGCAGATCATCCTAAAAGATAGGACATTTGTCTTCAGAGGTTTCAAATATTTTTTTTTCATTTATAATGTGTTAATGATTTATTATGTGTCTGTGCCTATGGAACGATCATTTTTCACTTTAATTCATGGCTAAGTATCTCTAGAACCGAAGTTCCATTGATCTCCCCCAATAGGTATGATAAATAATAAATAAAAATTTTATTTTTGACAAAATTCCCTAGAATGTATATGCTCTACTTGTATTTCCCCCTTGAAAATAAAAGTACTCTCTCTGTCAAATAATTAAAAATCTTAAAAAAAAAAAAATGGGGCACCTGGATGGCTCAGTCAGTTAAGAGGCTGCCTTTGGCTCAGGTCACAGTCCCAGGGTCCTGGGATTGAGCCCCACGTTAGGCTCCCTGCTCAGCAAAGAGTCTGCTTCTCCCTCTCCCTCTGCCTGCTGCTCTGTCTACTTGTGCTCTCCTATCTGTCAAGTAAATAAGTACAATTTTTAAAAAATAATAAAATAAAATAAAAGTAACTGCACAATTGACAAACACTGGTTTAAAGGGACAGCTACTCTAAAGGCTGCTATCATTGGCTTCATTCAATCCATTTAAATTTTATTGAGCACTTACTTCTAAATACCGGAACAACAGTAATAAACCAGAAAGAGTTCATTGGCTCCAGTTGAACCTACACTCTGGTGGCTGAATTCATTCACATCGAGTCTTTTGAATGGAAACCCTAATCCAAGTGTTGGCTCTCACTTGGGCAGGGGAAGCAGGGGGGTATTATTCAGTTCTGCCTCCCCTGACTCTCATCTGGGGCAGTCACAACACTCCTCCCACCTTGGAAATAATACAGGTAAAGTCTCAATCTAACCTTTGTAAGTGAGAAGGGGCATTGGATCACCACTTTTTGGTTCTTAAAAACCCTCTTTTCCTTTGTCTCCCTCTTTGAAATATACTCAGCTATGCCTCCTTAAAACTTGGTTCAGTAAGTTGGGGCATTTTACAAAACACTACTTAAGAAAGTGAAGTAGAATCAATCCTCAACATTACAGATTTAAATAAATGTTGTCACCCACTGTCCTTTCTTTCTTCCTGTAGTCAATGAGGAGAGGGTAAACATCTCTCAGATGGATCAAAGCAACAAAGGCTGACGGATGTTAAGGAAATGGCTATCATATCACATCATCTCTTATTTTCACTGAGAAATTTTTATTTAACTAAGAATCTCAAATCATCCTACTCATTGAAAGATGACTATACATGTGGACTATTATTATTTACAGTATCTAATAGGGACAGATCCTGAGGCCATGCAATAAACACTTGTGATACTTAGTCAATGAATATTTACTGAGCAGTTTCTATGTATAGGCACCTTCCTAGGTTCTTGGGATGTGGTGATGGGCAAAACAAAACTCCTTGCTCTGGAAAGCCTTATGCTCACTTAACAACACCCTTCACAACCTCTTCAAATGGATGCTATTACTAATCTCATTTCGTAGAAGATAGTATAATGGGATTTAAAGAGTAATTCATTTGCCTGATATCATACAGCCATTAAGTTCAAAGACAAGCTATGAATTGAGGTCCCTATGAGTTTAGAACTTGAATCCCTAATCACTTTAAATATAAAACCCAGCAGTGCCTGAGTGGCTCAGTCGTTAAATGTCTGCCTTTGGCTCAGGTCGTGATCCCAGGGTCCTAGGACTGAGACCGACGTTGGACTCCCTGCTTATCAAGGATCCTGCTTCTCCCTCTCCCACTCCCCCTGCTTGTGTTCCCTCTCTCACTGTGTCTCTCTCTGTCCAATAAATGAATAAAATCTTTAAAAAATTTATATATATATATATATATATATATATATATATATATATATATATATATATCTCCCCCAATGCACGGTACATTCTAGTTGACCACAAACTTGTAGCAATTGCCTAATCTTAAAGACTATGAAATACAAAGATGAAAAATACAGAGTTTATGATAAAAAGACTTAGCCCCAGCAAACCAGTTACCTCCTTCCTGAATCCCATTTCAAAACTTTAAAGCCACAGTAACGAACATTAGAGGCAATATGAAATAAACAGTAAACAGAGAGGAGGCCTAGGAAATCTGGAAAACTTCCCATCTGCTCTTTCCTTGCAGCTTCCTACATGTGAGATGTTGTGCAATGACGTAATGCCTCCAAGTTTTGGTTTCCTGTAGAAAGGAGTAGACAATACTACCTATGGGAACAAGCTATTGTGCAGTTCATGGAATGAGGATACATGTCCAGCACCCAGCACAGCACATGATACACGGCTCATGCTCCAGAGACATTGGACCTGACTCTTTCCTACTCCTATGTCTGTGAGCAACACATAAGGCAGAACTACCTATGTTATGGATACAGACACCTGGTACATGTAGGGAGGTTGACTCAGGGGTTTTTTCACAGCTCTTGTTTTCTCATAACTTTAGAAGTTTCTCAGGCATATACCCTTAAGAAAAGAGACATGAGGTCTTCATTTTAAAGACACCTAATTAGTTGCCTCATGCTTAATTTATAGGCACACAGAAGCATGCATGTGTGTTATAGGCTAGGTAGCAAAATTTATAGAAGAGCAACTCAAACCAAAAACACTTTCATTATCAAACTAGTTGTGTTTCTGATAAATAATGCACTGAAGAAAATTTCAAGTGATATTTCTTGCTTTTGAACTTAAAAAAAAAAAAACAAACCCTGATCCTGTTCTCAGCTTTAGCTTTAAAAGGGTTATTATCTGTGTGTGCGGGTGTGTGTAAGATTTATATATATGTGTGTTTCTGTGCATATATGCATATATATTATATATGTGTGTGCCTATATATGTATATGCACTCACATATATAATTATATGCATATATATTATACTTAATATTACATATAAAATATAAGTGCATATACATATATAGGCACATACATATATAATATATATGTATATAGTATATATAATATAAATATATATAATTTATATATATAATACATATATATATATATATATAAAATCTCCAGCTACATATACCAATTTTAGAGTGTGGACAATTTAAGTATATACAATTAAGCAAACCATAAAAGAGGTGCCTGCCTGGCTCAGTCAGAAAAGCATGAGTTTGAACCTCACGTGAAGTGTAGAGATTACTTGCATAAGTTAATTTAAAAAAGGACTTCAAAGGAAAGGCATAACAGACCAAACTGATGTGTCTGACTTCGCAGAAAATCAAAATCACATATGAAAAAAATGCAGAAGACAGACTTTAAATACATTACAACCAGAAGAAGAATTGTAACATATGTGATATGCAAAATTATTTCTGTTCTATATAAATAGGTCCCAAATTGCTAAGGAGAAATGACAAATTCTTAGGGAAAAGAATGGACAGAAGATGTAAAAGGCATTTCACATGCAGGAAAAATGAAACCACAAATGGCACTCAAATACTTGAAAAATGTTTAAATTTACTCGTAATTGAAAAACTGCACACCAAAACAAAAAGGCTATTTTTTTTACCACTATGAATAGCATATATCAAAAAGCAAATTAACATCCAGGATTGGCAAAGTGCAGGAAAACAGGCATTCATTGTTCACTGGCATATAAATGTGTGTATCCTCTCTGGAGAGAAACCTGACAAAATATTAAGCAAATATATACCACAGTACTAAAATGCAAGTATTTTTTTTACTTGGTATTTCCACTGCTGGATTTTATTTTACAGAGATACAGACTTTACATACAAAGAATTCAATGAAAAATTTTATCAGAAGGCAAAGACTAAAATCTATGTATATAGCCATCAAGATTAGGTTGACAAAACAAATTATATTAGAGCCATAGAGTAATATCAGAAGTAGATTTATTTATACAGGCTACGATGGAATTATCTCCAAAATACATTAAGGGGGAAAAAAAAGCCCACAAGACTGAGAAAGTTCTTGACCATAATAAGTACCCATTTGGGTTTAAAAGAAGAATATATCTGATGGCTAAACAAAGAGAAAAGAGATTTATTTTTCAAGTCTGTGTTGTGCATTCCTTGCTTTTTAAGTTGTTAAAATGTGTATAAGTAGGTACTACTCAAAGAAAAAGAGAATTCTAAACAGAACAGAAATGGCTGGAGAAAGAAAAGGAAAACAAAAACATAAGAGATCCTGAGGAGCCCTTTGAAAGATATACAGATAATTATTTACGATGTATTCTGAAGAAAGTTCTAAAAACATGAACATGAATAAGAAAACAATCATATAATAAGTTAAAAATTACCCGAATCAAAAATCTTAATCTTCACCATAAAAAAAATAATAATAAAAGGATGACCAAAATTGCACCATCTAGAATTTGGCATCTCGGAAAACGTAGATTAAAAGAATGGCCTCAAATATTTCAGATAATGAGTAGGAAAAATGCTTACCCACCAAGAACTAAAAGTGAGTTTAGCATTAATAGTCTTACCTACCATTACGGTTTCTAAATATAAGGATGGAACCCATGGAAGCTCTAGATGGAAATGTTTCTATGATTACTAAACCTGTATCGGGCCAAAATATCATTTAGTCTAGGGGCAAAGTAGGGAAGGACTTTTTCAGATATAAACAGAATCAGCAATATTATTTCCTATGTCTCCTTTCCCTAAAATTCATTCAGTGATGTACTTGTGGAGAAAACAGTGATGATAAGATGACTCCCAATCTGAAAAAGAATGGTAGTAACACTGGACACAGAAGGAACTAAAGCCATGAATAATGGCTATCGCAGCACGGAAAAGGAAATCTCCCCAAAGTGGAAAGCAAGTCACAGATTCCCAAGGAGTATTTCTTTAATAAAATTAATGAAACTGAACAGACATTACATGATGTTGAAATATTCTGGTGAGAGTAGAGTAACAGGTTATTCTGTTTTTCTAAACTAACTAATATTTAACTCCTTGGATTGTCCCCATAGAATATTCTGTTTCTGTGAATACTACTTCCTATTCTTAATATTACACAACTGTGTTTCACATTCTTAAAGCACTTTTTTTAAAAGCAGTTTATTTAATACTGGCAGCGCAGTATTTATTCAATTTAGTAAGCACTTAGCCTCTTCCATATATAAGAGAATACTTAAAAGGAAGTTTCATTTTTATAAGTGACTTCATGCAGAGCTGACCAAAAAGAAAATTAAAATTAAAATTAAAAACAAACAAAAAGAACCTCATAGTAAAATCTCCAAGAGGTGGCATAAATAGCAATAAAAACAAGGAGTTGTGCATTCAATGGCATGTGTCTTGAAAAACCTCGTTAATTCCAGAAAACATTGCCAAAGTCTTCATTAATTGGAAAGTACTTGAAGGCAACGTGTTTGAAGAAACATGCCACAGTCTACTGTGTGAATTCAGTTTGAATAAAGGGGAAAAAAAAACCCTAAGTTTTCTTTATGGAGACTTAAAAATATAAAATCATTGGCAGGCCATCACAGTCAGCCCAAATGACACACAGAAGCAGATAAAACACCACTTTGTCATAAGTTTCAACTCCAGCGATATTCACAGAAAGAAAATGTTCAATATGTGGAACTATCAGATTATATCACGCTGACATACAGAAGTTCTAATATAAGGAGAGCAGTTTTAAATTCCTTTCTCTGGACCTATCATTTGATTCTAGCACCCCTCTTTCCTCCCATCACCAAAGACCTACACATTTTATTAAATTCAAATTTAAGGTAAATTTTAAATAAAATTGATTCCTGACATTGTGTAAGAACTATGGATACATGCATTAGCTGGGAATACTCACTGAATATTTTACAAACTAATGGGTAGTCATGTACATTAATGAACACCTATGAAGTTCTTTTTTTTTTTTTTTAAGATTTTATTTATTTATTTGACAGAGAGAGACAGTGAGAGAGGGAACACAAGCAGGGGGAGTGGGTGAAGGTGGAGCAGGCTTCCCGCCCAGCAGGGAGCCCGATGCGGGGCTCCATCTCCAGACCATGACCTGAGCCGAAGGCAGACGCTTAAGGACTGAGCCACCCGGGTGCCCCAAAACCTAAGAAGTTCTTGCCCAGAAAACATCCAGGTTATTTTTTAGCTATGGATGAGTACCAGCACTGGCTACATCAGGGAGTCAGGAGATTGTGTGAATACACTAAGGTGTGAGCTGTGTTATCTGTTTAGATGCAAGACAGCACTGCCTGCATAAACGGGTAAAATAAAATAGTGCATAACCCAAATTTCAACTTGAAGCATGATAGGGTTTCCAGGGTTGATGTGTAGTTATCTTTTTCATTATCAAATCCCCTGGCGTAAGGTCTTAGGAAAGTAACAAAAACAAGAAAGCACAAACCAATAAATATTTCTACAAATGTCATTTATGTCAAAATAAAAAAGAAAGCCCTCAGTATAATCATAGTACTGGGTATCTGATGGTATTACACTCAAGATTAGAAAACTCAACCCCCTGTTTAAACCTTGCCTCCTTTCTCATTCGACCCCTCAGTAGGGAGACTGTTGCTTATTGATTTCTCAAGAAAGCAAAAATTTTTTTTAAGATTTTATTTATTTATTTGATAGAGCACACAAGTAGGGGGAGCTGAGGCAGAGGGAGAAGCAGGCTCCCCACTGAGCAGAGAGTCTGGTGTGGGGCTCGATCCCAGGACCCTGGAATCATGATCTGAGCAGAAGGCAATTGCTTAACCAATTGAGCCACCCAGGTGCCACTGAGACCATAAACATTTGTTGGGATGGGTTAGAGAATGGGATTTACTAGGAGCACAGGTGACTATATTGGGGCAGATACCATTTCTCTCTCCGTAAGCTGCTTCTTCTGTGAATCTTGAGGGGCAAGATAGGGCAGCCCCCTGAACCAAGGAACAGTCTGCTGATGAGAGGCCTGGGCTCCTCCCTATTTCTTTCTCTGGCTTCCTGTGATTGACAAGACAAGCTGGGCCAGAGGCCTTTTTCTGAACCTGAGGGCACCAGTCTATTGGTGATCTTCTAGAGGGAGAGGAAAACGCACTTGTTTTATCTCAGGTAGTCTAGGCTTGACATCCTTCACCACGAAAGCCTGTAGACTTTAGGAATGTCAAAAGGGTCATATGACTAATATGGCTATAAATCCAAGCAAATTTGTTTTATACATATTCCTAGCTGCTGCCCAGAAGACTGCATTGGGGTTTTAGATCAAAATGCTTGCCAGTAGTAATTGTGACAGATCGAGCAGTCCTCACTCACAGCTTGGTATCTCCGCTTCTATAATTAAATAAGTATTGGAACGGCTTTGGAACTTAGAGCAGAGTGAGTTTTCATTTTTTGTGGTTTATTTTTTTCAGGCATCATATTCCCTATATTTGATTTTTAGAGAATCAAGCCTAAGAATTTAACTATTTAAATACTGTATATCCTGGAGTGCCTGGGTGGCTCAGTTGGTTAGGCATCTGCCTTCAGCTCAGGTCATGATCCCAGGGTCCTGGGATGGAGCCCTGAGCAGAGTACCTGATTCTCCCTTTCCCTCCACCCTGCTCACACTCTCTCTCATGCATGGGTGTGCCCTCTCTCCCTCTCTCAAATAAGAATTAAAAAATACTGCGTCTCTCAATATCACATTTTCCTACAACTGGGATTAAAATGAAACAAAATTGTGTTTTTATATTTACAGTACAAAAAGCTCCATCATGTCTCACTCAAAATCCAAAGAAATTAATATGCATGTGGACATAAAAACAGAACTTTGTGGAGTTAATAGGAAACATACAAACAATGGACTTTTGTCGGATGCCAGACAGTAGAGAATGGAGTCTGCTGGGAAAGCAGATGCCTGAGAGCTCTTCACCATCTATTGAGGTGAACACATATATAGCCTTTGGTACAATAGAGAGCCTCATTACAGGCCACTGGCCAGACAAAATCAAAGAAGAAATGCACAGTCAACTAATATGGATAAGAACACTGATTCATTCATGGGAAAAATCACCTACAAAAATGAATTTTGAGGAGTTTAAAGTTTTGCTCAAAAGCTCTTCTTGGGGGTAACTGGCTGGCTCAGTGGGTAGAGTGTTTGACTCCCGCTCTCAGGGTTTTGAGTTCAAGTCCCACATCGCACGTAGAGCCTACTTAAAAATAAAATCTAAACAACAACAACAACAATAAAAAGTGCATTTTCTCTCAAATAGTGAGCTTTAAATCATGTCATTATCGCACCTAAAAATCCACAGTTGACCTTTCTCATCATATTGTATTTAGAGATAGCCCCTTTTTAGCCAATTATTTTCTTTAAAAAAATCCCTAAACAGTTTCTAAATAGCATCCGTATTCCCTTGGGTATTAATTTATTCCTAATACAAAGCACACATTCACAGCTCTGAGAATCACACTGTACTGTCATGCAATGCCTTACTACAAGAGTTACAGCTGCAAGTTAAGTCTTTGAAATCCCCTTCACAATTGGTCCCCTGATAAGCTCCACCTTGTCAAAAAATCCTGCTGTCACAAAGAGACTTGCTGATTCCTTACTAATCATCTCTCCTCCCACAGCATCTCTCCTCCCACAGACCCAGCCCCAAAATGTCAAGCTACACAACAAAGAGCCCTGGTCAGTTTCCGGCAATCCTTAATGATTCCCTTTACATTTAACCAGGGAAACAACAGTGTGGTATGCTCTGGAACCTGACAACACTGAATAAAAATCACCTTTTTTGCTTATCCTCAGCTTTCAAACATCACATCCAATGAGACTCATCACCTTGATGTCTGGAGCCGAACTACCTCTATTCATGTTTCATTACTAAAAGGCTCAGGATAAAACTGGATGAATGTGATTATGTCTGCGATACATTAATATCTGAAATGCAATAGATTGTATCTTTTATTTTCCCAGTGGTAATTTCTTCTTTTTTTTTAATTCTCTTTTTCCTGATTGTATAATTTGACAAAGCTCTTTGCAGCAGAGGTACTGGTGCACTGTGGAAAGCATGTATTATGGATAAGAACTGTCATTCTGCCCTCCTACCCCACTCCCATTTACAGCTACTCATGAGACACTCAACTTCCCCTTGTAAATGACTCTATTTCTCTGTGCTTAAAGACACCAGCGGACACAACGCAAGCTTGTAAATCCTGCCCAGCCTTGCTGAAGGCCAAGCTTTCTGCTAATATGAAGGATATAAAAAATCATTACTACATAGCACCATTATTTAGTTGAAAATAATATTCTGTAGATAAGAAAAAGCAGGGGCACCGGGGTGGCTCAGTCAGTTGGACATCTGCCTTTGGCTCATGTCATGATCCCAAGGTCCTGGGATCAAGCCCTCCATCTGGTTCTTTGCTCAGCAGGGAGTCTCCTCCCTCTCCCTCTGCCCCTCCTCCTGCTCATTCTCTCTCTCTGAAATAAATAAATAAGATCATAAGAAAAAAAAGAAAGGAAGAAAAAGCAACTTCCAAGGTATTTAAGTTACTGATTTTTGGTACCACCTTTCATGGCTTTGAAGTCATTTTCTTTAAAAAATAGTAAAATGTCCTCTTAGCAGAGTAATCAACCACATGATTTCACTTACATAAGTGGAATCTAAAAAACAAAATAAATGAAGTAACCAAAGAGAAAAGCAGGGGTAAAATAAATAAATAGATAGATAGATAGATAGATAGATAGATAGATAAATGAATGAATGAATGAATGAATGAATACAGAAAACAAACTGGTGGTTGGAAAGAAAAGAGGTGGGAGGATGGGTGAAATAAGTAAAGACGATCAAGAGGTACAAACTTTCAGTTATAAAATAAATAAGTCATGGGGCTGGAACGTACAGCAAAGGGAACACCATCAGTAGTATTGTAATAGCACTGTACAGGGACAAACAGTGGCCACACTCATGGTGAGCACAGCACAATGTAGAGAAGTTGTTGATTCGCTATTTTGTACACCTCAAACTACATAATACTGTGTGCCATCTGTACTTCAATAACAACAACAACAAAAAAAAAAAACAAAAAATCTTCAGGGGAAAATCTGGTAAACTCTGTTCACAGGAGGAGGTTTCAACTGTTGATAAATTTAATTTAAAAAAAGGGCATCCTGGTGGCACCTGGGTGGCTCAGTTGGTTGAACGACTGCCTTCGGCTCAGGTCATGATCCCGGAAACCCGGGATCGAGCCCCACATCAGGCTCCCTGCTCATTGGGAAGCCTGCTTCCCCCTCTCTCACTCCCCCTGCTTGTGTTCCCTCTCTGGCTGTGCTTCCTCTCTGTCAAATAAATAAATAAAGTCTTTAAGAAAAAAAAAAAAGGCATCCAACTATAACAAAAGAGGGAAGAGGAGGACAAGGAGGAGGAAGAGAAGGGGGAGGAGAGGAGAAGGTGATGGAAAAGAAGAGGAGGAGGAGAGGGAGGGGAAAAGAGATCACATAGGGTTGAAAATTAACTGCTAAGGGTTCTCATTTAAAGGCCTACCTTAAATGATGTCATTAAAAAATCTAGTTCATGTTCATCTTTAAACACACTTGCATCACTGCTTAAAACGCAACATTTGTATGTTTACACAAAGGACTTGACACCAATATTCAGGCTGCTTTAGTCACCTTAGCTCAACGATAGACTCAACCAAAGTATCTCTCAGCTGGTGAATGGGTCATGAGAATGTGGCATCCCTATGCAGTGGATATTACTTGACAGTTGAAGGAAATAAACTATGCCATCACTGCAATACAGACAAACCCAAAGCCACTCTGCTCAGTGAATGAAATCAGACACAAAAGAGTTCAAACTCCCATTCCATTCATTCTGCCTGGAGAACAGAGTAAAGGAGAATGGCAGAAAAGAAAACGAGGTCAGAGGTCAGGGTTAGGAAAGAGGGTAAAATGGGGAAGAAAACTACTCTTTGTGGTCATGGTATTGTTTCATGACTTAGCTGGACTCTTTAGCCAATTCTGAATGTTTATCAGAACTCATCAAGCTGTACATTTAATTAGTCCATTTTGTTGTATTACACTCCATTTCAGTAAAGTTGATTTTAAAACTTCAGTAAATATCCATCAAGCAGATAAAAGACTAAGCTAGATAGCCCTGGAATGAAGGTTAAAACAAACAAGAGCATGTCAGCCACTAAGTAGACCTTGGACCAAAGTCAGGAGAACAAGTTAAAATATCCATTCCACTATACCAGGATGTGCAAAATGGAAGCATAAGCATAGTACCATCTCACATTTAAAATTTCTGTAAAACTTCAGTGAGTTAAATGTATAGTGCAGAACACGTGGTGCATAGCAAGGACTCCAAAAATAGTCACTATGATCACCAAGGGAAATTATTTAACCAATCATTTACAGTGTTAATACACTTCCTTCACTAGGCTTCTTAATATTTTTTGTTAGTCCCAACCTCCGCCTCTTAGCCACAGATCCCAATTTATCCAAATGACCCTCCTTTCTAAGTTTCAGCCATTCTTTGTTCATTGATTTATTCAACAGATATTTATTGCTTGCTTCTCATGTGCCAGGCACTTTGCTGAACACCAGAGATAAAGTATCAAACACATCACATGTGGTCTTCTACCCTCGCAGGAAGGCAGACATGAAACAAACACATAGCAAAACATTTAAGTTCGATAAGGAAAAGTGCTTCCAATCAGAAGAACATAGCATTGTACTAGATAATACAGAGGAGCTAATTTAGACTAGTGCTCTGCGGATGTCTTCCCTAACAAAGGAATACCTGAGGTTGGACCAAAAACATCAAAAGTTGGGAAAAACCATTCTATGTAAAGAGAATAGCAAAGACACTGCAGCGCTTAAAAAAAAAAAAATTGATGACCTTGAGGAACTAGATAACAAAATAATGAGGATGTCTCATGGGACATGAGAGAAGAAAAAAGAAATAGGAGGAGATAAGTTTGAAAGGGTAGATGAAAACAGATGGTGGACAAGCTGGTGGGTCATGTTAACATCACCCTTAGAACAGAGTCTTCCTTCACGAAATCCTAGCTAGTGCCTAGCAAGATGGTTTCTGTAGCAAACAGTATTCAAAATGCTTCACAGGAGTTCTTTCTCTTAATCCTTACAACAGCTCTGTCCAGGTAGTTATTTATTATCCTGCCCACTTTGTAGCACAGTCAACTGAGCTTAAGTAATTTACTCAAGATGGAAGATAAGATCAACACAGCCAAGAAAGGAAAGTCTAGCTTCAGAATCCACTGACTTAACCACTGTGCTTTGTGGCTTTATGTTATGTTATACTTCTCAGTTCATGACTAAAGCAGGTTGTCACAGAATCTATTCTATGAATTGAGACATTCATCCCATCTGCTGTGTGGAGAATGCATTACAGATGAGTAAGAATGAATGCAGGAAGAACAGTTAGAAAGGAATTGTACAGCCAAGATCAGCTTCATGGGCGCACAAAACATGCAGGTGCACCAGAACCCACACTTAGACTTAGAAGTCCACTGCTCTTGTTAATTCTGTTATGGCAGTCTTGAAAAACTAAATTTATGAGCAAGGGTCCCTGCCTTTTCATTTTGCACTAAACCTCACAAATGACATACCCAAACCTCACAGTATTCTATTCTGAGATTTGAACGACTTGGGGTTTTCGATTAATTTACTCATATTGGATGCGTAGGGCAATGCAGTGCCCTTACCAATATCCTCCCTTGGGGGCTGAAGAGAATTGCCATTTATTAAGCATTGAGCTCGGCTATATCCTTGGGCTTTACATATATGATTCAATTAATCTGTATAACCACTTTATATAGCAGATTATAGAATCTGCATTTTGTTCATATATATATATATCATATAATATCAGCATTTTGTTAAACGAGGAAAGTATGGCTCAGAGAAGTTAAGTAACACAACATAGCTGGGAGATGACAGGGCTTAGGCTGTAATTTCAAATTCATTCTGCTAAACCAAATCTTTCTCTAAGGTCTTAATTTGTATCATCCACCCTATAATTCTACTGTCATGCTTGGCCCACTGTTTGGGACACCTCACTCCTACCTGCAGCCCAATGCCAACCCTTTATCCTGGCCAGTTGGTGGAGACTGACCTTCCAAAAGCAATCCAGTGTCATGCCCATCCCCTCCAAGAGCCAGAACTGACCACTCCCCAGGCCTTAATGATCTGGAAATTAACAAACATCTTTAATTACTATTTCATTTTTAGACTAAGGTTAAAGTTCCATGGAAAGTCCCTACAAGGATGCAATTTCTTTTTCTCTCTCCCAAATCTTGAAATACATGAGCCCACTGGATCCCAAGGTCAATGCTATGGTGAGACAGTTGACAAGAACATGGCTTTTTTATTTGTTCATGTTATTCTGCTTGCTTAAGAAGTCTGTGGATGTTGCAAACCTGCTTCATTGAATCATAGACTGTCTAATCTCCATGGATCAGAGAATCTACCCAGAGCCACGATGATGCTTAATTTCCACTCCAATTCCCCTGAATATCAGATAAAAGTTCATAGAGTTAAAAATCTTTAAAAAAAAAAAAAAAAAAAAAAAAAGGCGGCGCCTGGGTGGCTCAGTTGGTTAAGCGACTGCCTTCAGCTCAGGTCATGATCCCGGAGACCCGGGATCCAGTCCCACATCGGGTTCCCTGCTCAGTGGGAAGCCTGCTTCTGCCTCTCTCACTCCCCCTGCTTGTGTTCCCTCTCTCGCTGTGTTTCTCACTGTAAGATAAATAAAATCTTTAAAAAAAAAAAAAGTTCATAGAGTTAAGCTGTGCTATCCAGTGGCAAGCACTCAAGGGGCACCAAAAAAAGTCAGCCTTGATGAGACTTCTGAAAGTTTTACTATGTAATGTAAATACTGCTGCTGAGCATAAAAGTAAAATACATCTTACCCATGTTCAAGTTTTGGAATTTAGTCACCTATAAAGAAGAAGCAAAAAAAATTGCTATGATCTTATTCCTAAAAGCAAATTTTCATGACCATAAAGTAACTAATTAATCAATGTAGTTTTCTGACAATTTTTGGTTAACCATATAAAATTGAAATCAGTGTTGTAGTTCAAAATTCATGGAAGAATATTTGATATGTGTTTCAATTACTAATGAGAATTTGGTTCTCAAAATCTCCATTTCCAACCTATTACATGCCTCCAAAGAGAAAACACAATTCTATTACACCATTTTGAATACTGGGGAAGAATAAGACAACAAAAAGTTCTATCTTTTGCTAAGAGTAACTTAAAGATGCATCATTTCCCATTTGTTGGATATTTACTGCTCAGGCCAGATAACCACTTAAATGCACAACTTTCCACCCTTTTCAAGGGTGGGAGTCTCACTGTAACACAGTACTGATTTGTTCATTAGGAGCAAAAAGCAGGTGGCTGTGAAGGACACATTACCTAACAGCACTCAAACTGAGCACTCACCCTTCTGCACAGATCAGAATGCAATTCAACTTGGAGCGTGCTGTAGAGTTTTCTGGAACTTTGAGTTCCATCACAGTCACAAATGCCACCTGGATAAGCTCCCAACTAAATGAAGTGGAAACATGGTTTTCTTTGCACATTATGGTTTACTTAGCAATGAACAAGGAGTAAAAACTTCTCTTATGACTCTTAGTCACTGGTTGTGTTTTCCTTTCAAGCTATTGTAACCATTCCCCAGGGGGAACAGAATGAGTCATGAAGATCCCCACAGTCATCTTCTTATGCTCAAAGTGATGTTAGGGTAGCTCACTTTTCAACAAAACAGAAAAAAAAATTAAACTGAATTTCTTGAAAGGAACAGAAATTGTGGTGGGGTTTGGAAACTGTACTTATGAAACAAAGTTTATTAGAAAATATCAGAGATGGCAATCTGCATCATGTGCTCCATAAATGACATGTCATCTAAGGATGTGAACTTTAGGTCAATGATTCACAATCAATAATAGTCTATTAGGTGGATCAGTCATGAAGCCCTAATTAAAAATCTATGTATAGTTTCTTGATTTGTCTTTTTTTCCCCCTTTGCTCATTTATTTCTTAAATTCCATTTCTGTGTGAAATCATATGGTATCTTTCTCTAATTTATTTTGCTTAGCATCGTACATTCTACCTCCAACCATGTTGTTGCAAATGGCAATATTTCACTCTTTTTTATGGCTGAGTAATATTCTATATGTACGTGTGTGTGTACACACACACACACACACACACACACACACACTACATCCTCTTCATCCATTCCTCAATCACTGGACACTTGGTTGCTTCCATAACATGGCTGCTGCAAATAATGCTGCCATCAACACAGGGATGCATGCCTTAGTGGTTTTGTATTCTTGGGCTAAATAACCAGTAGTGTGATTGGCTGGATGGTGGCTAATTCTTTTTTTCATCTTTTGAAGACCCTCTGTACTATTTTCCATTGACTCTAATTATAAAGAACAAACTGAGAGTTACCAAAGCAGAAAGGAATGGGGGGATGTGTGAAAGGGGCAATGAGGATTGAGGAGCATTCCTGTGATGAGCACAGGTGATGGATGGAATTGCTGGATCACTACAATGTATACCTAAAACTAATATTCTACTGTAGGTTACCTAACGGGAGTTAAAGTTAAAATGTTTAAAAATTTTAAATAAATAAAAAAAATTTTTAAATAAATAAAAAGTAAAGCTTATAATTAGGGTGCCCATATACTTTATTCTCTGAACAGAGATGCTTTTAAAAGTAAAAGGAGGGATTAATAATTACACCAAGACATTGGGAATGAACAGAATCATCATGGACACAGCAGGAATGTATGCTCGAGTTACAGATGACTTCTTCCTTCGATGCATAGCCAATTTAAGGCAGACCACTCAAGAACAAATAAATACAGTGGATATGCAAACAGATACTGGAAATTTTAAATCAAATAATACAAAACTGCATATAAGCAACACACACATTTTACAGTTAGAAGTAAAACTGTGAGCCACAGTTACAGCTGGGGCAAAAAAAAAGAAAAGAAAAGAAAAGAAAAAGGTACTATTAAGCATGTAATCTTTAGCTAAAATGAACAAAATGCAGAAAAAGAGGGTGGTATAGAAAAGGATCTAGAAACCATGACATAGGAGAAACATACAAAAAAAACAGGAGAAACATATGAAAGAACTGAGGAGCTTTAACCAGGAAAGAGAGCATTTAGCAGTGGGTCATGAAATCTATTTGTAAATTCTTTGTGGACTGTCTGAACAAGAGGTTTATACTTATTCCCTGTGCTTTGGGAGGTCAAAGCTAGGATTAAGACTTGAAAGAAAGAGGTAAACAGATCTTTAGCTCAATAAAAAAGATCCTTTTTGGACAAGGGAGAGTGTCCAATGACAGAAAAAGCTATCACACAAGTTAGTGAATTCCCCAATACTATTAACACACAAGGAGAACACGGATAATCATTTGTCATCTTCCTAGCACATGTAATATATACCAGGCACTGTGCTAAATAGCAAACAACAAAGTTCTGTCTAAAAATCATAACAATTTTATATGGTGGTCACTATTATAATCACTTCTGCTTTATAAAGGAGGAAACCAAAACATAACACTAGTACATATGATACAGAGTTTAAATTGATTTCTAAACATTCTTCTGTCATCAATGCAATTTTCAAACCCTGGCTTAAATTGTCTTAAACAATAGTCCATTATTTCTCCTTGAAGTAAGGGAAAATCCAAAGACAGCTTGACAACAGACATGCTGCTTGAGTTTTCTTTCATTATCTTGACTCTGACCTTCTGTCTGTGCTGACTTCATCTGCAGGATGGTTCCAAGATCCTGCAGTAATTCCACTCATCATATCCAGAAATAAGAGCACACAAAAGCAGAGAACAGATCTCCTGTGTCTCCTTCTGTAGTGTGAGAAGTTTTTTTCCCAGAAGGCTTTAGCACATTTCCCCTTACACCTCATTGGCCAGAACTCTCATATGACTATTTCTAACCAATCACTGGCAAGGGGAATGAAACCATCATTACTGACTTCCATCAATTTGGACTTATCCTTGCTTCAAATTTGGGCACAAAAAGAAAACCTTTCTGTTAGTAAGGAGGAAAGAGTCCAAAGGCTATTAGTAGAGCCTACAGTCTTTCTACTCAAATTATGCTTCAGAGATCAACAGTA
>PITA01025574.1:0-24117 GCA_004023965.1 Spilogale gracilis
TCTCTGGCTGTGTTTCTCTCTGTCAAATAAATAAAATCTTAAAAAAAAAAAAAAAAGAAGAATGGAGAGATGGTTTTCTTGTTTGCTGTGTAAGAAAAGATATTGTTAAGAGGTTACTAGAAACTGTATAAGCCAGTGTTTCCCTTAAAGAAAACCACAATGGTGGAAGATTTGATTAACAAAAACCAGAATGACAGTGTTAAAATTGAATTTATAAAATTTTTAGTATATAATTTAGCCATTTTTCTTTTCTCATTGCTCAATTCTATTATATAAATATTATAAACTCTAGGAAAAATAAATGCTATAATGAGAACTACACTCTTAGCAGAAATGAGAACTGCAGGGAAGCCACGCAAGAGTTGAGTCCTTTCATTTTACTCAAGTATGATTTTTCATCTCTTTCTAAAGGTAATTGTGGAGAATTATGGCTTATCCTCTTAACCTAGTTCATCAGTTTCCTCATGAGGTATATTTTGTATCAACTCTCTCTTGAGATAACTTGAGGTTTCCTCTTTCTTCCCATTTTTTAAAAATAACACTTAAGTAGAGTATCTTTCATCTTTATTTAACATAAAAGAATCCAAAGTGAAGAAATTATTTGGCTGGGCATCAGTGGTCTATAAATCATCATATGTTTTTACATTTTGGAAACACAAGTTAAGACACATCTCAGAGATGTACTTAAACAATTCACTTCTGAACCTGGAAAAGGAACTAAAGGCCTTACTCCTCCATTTCTTTGTAAATTGAGTTATTATCAGTGGATCTAGTTAAGGCTTCCTTAGGTATAGGAAGAGTCCAACTTTGAAATCTCAAAGTTACCCACAGATGTTATGTTTTTGTGTCAAAGAAGCTAACACAAAAGATCCATTAAGTGGATAATTTACTTGTTCTGAATTTCTCCATTCTTTCTCTCTGTCTCTCCCAACTCATCTCTTCAAACATTCTCCTTTCATCTCCCCTGCTTCCCCCACAAAAAGCTTTCTACCCGTACATCCTATCCCTATGGATTGATGTTCTTCCCCACTTAAAAGTCATGGTACATATTGGGCTGTTTTTATCAGAAGACAGTTTTATTAAATAAAGGAATAATTGTCAATTTCTGTTTTTTAAAGGAGGTAAATGATGATATTTAGAAGTCTCTCAATAAATCTTAATGACTATCTTATCATGTAACTTGCAAATCTTTGGTGTAGATGTTTTAATGCCAGTGTTCCTTGTGAATATTTGGTGCTTTCTTTGGGAGGGTTCCCCGTGTTGCTCTGTTTATGTGCAGGCATATTCTATTCTACCCTCATTCTGTATTAAACATGGGAGGTTCCCCAAAATTCTTTCCTTTTCTCAGCGATCAACCTGTGATTAAGAAAATAGTAATAGTATCAACTTAGAATGATTGAGTGCTTGATATGGCCACTCAACAAGACTTTAATTTTATTTCATTTAATCCTTCCTATTGCCTATAAGGAAGACTGCATAATCATAAGCCCCATTTCACAGATGAGGGAACTGAAGCCTAGGGAGTCAGAGCATCTTGCTTGAGGTTAAATTGCTGCTAAGTGTTTGAACTTAGGGGACATACTAAGTCTTTCTCCTCAGATAGTACTCTTAGCCACCATAAGTCCCTGTCTGTGATTTCCACTTCTGTTTTCATCAGAGGATGCATTTTTTAAAAATTTAAGTAAAATTAGCATACAACTATTATATTAGTTTCAGGTGTACAACATAGTGATTTGACAATTTTGTACATTATTCAGTGCTCACCACAATGAGTGTAGTTATCATCTCTAACCATACAATATTACAATATTATTGACTATATTCTCTATGCTGTGCTTTTCTTCTCTGTAACTTATTCTTTAAGTTTGAACCTCTTAATTCCCTTTATCTATTTTACCTATTCCCCCACTTACCTCCCATCTGAAAACTACCAGTTTGTTCTCTGTGTTTAAGAGTATGGTTTTGTTTGTTTGTTTATTCATTTGTTTTGTGTTTTTAGATTCTACATATAAGTGAAATCATGATATTTGTTTTTCTCTGTCTGACTGACTTCACTTAGCATTGTACCCTCAAGGTTCATCCATGCTGTTGTAAATGGCAAGATCTCATTCTTTATTTATGGCTGCGAATATATATATAAAGGTATCATATATAGATGATAAACACCTGGGTTGTTTCCGTATCTTGGCTATTGTAAATAATGATGCAATAAACATAAGGGTACCTATATTTTTTTGAGTTCTCAGATCATGATCTAAGGGTCATGAGATTGAGCCCCGTGTTGGGCTCCACACTGGATGTAGAGCTTGCTCAGGATTCTCTCTCCCTCTCCCTCTGCCCCTCCTCTCTCTCTCTCTCAAATAAATACATAAGTCTTTAAAGAAAAATAAATTTACTACCCTCTACTTTATTGGGAGCTGAAAAGGCACTGAAATACCTTTTTCTTTCTTTGAATAAGTGGCAGAGAGGTAAAAGTCCAGGACAACAGGAACCTCAGGTCCAAACCCTCCTCCCTCCTGGGCAAAATTGTCCCAACAGATGCTAACGTCTGCAGACACTGGGATCTTCTTAACAGTTTTCTTACAACATCAAGGGAAGAGGGGAGGTCATCCCAGCATTTTTGCTCTGGGAATGATACAAGAATGATACCATCTATTATAGGGGCACGGTGTCAGCAGTCCTCTGGGCAGAAAATAGATAGCTCACTCAACAGGGGCAAAAGAAAGTTGAATGAATCACAGTTTAGCAAGATGTGGGTAGGGCTAAGGCCAGGCAACAGAGGATGCAGAAGCACCAAGAGTCCATCAACAATGGAAGAGAGCTTGGACCAGCACCCAGGGAGACCCAAGGGTGAGGGCTCATGAGAGGTGTAGGCATGTGATAAGCAAATTGCAGCCCTGGAGGGATAGAGGCAGAGGAACAAAGACCCAGCCCCACTTTCTTCATCCCTTGCAATTACTGGTGGCTTTTCATTTTCCTCAGTCTAACTGGAAGCTGGGAGACCAAGGAGCCCTATTGAAGTAGTTCATAACTGTCAGTGTCCCAAGGCACAGAGCCTAATGGATAAGCATAGAGAATGGATCTGGAGGGACAAAATGAAAATATCTAGCACAAGTAGTATTGTGGCTCTATAAGGCTCTAGGCTATAGGAACATGGCTCATATCCCAGCCATGTGACCTCAGACAAGTTACCTGGTTTTTCTGTCTCTGTTTCCTCATATGTAAAATGGGAAGTGATGGTATGTACCTCAGATCGCTGTTGTGTTTAGAACATATCAATAAATATTAACTGCTAATATTTTTATTTACTGATACGTGTTAGTCAAAATATTCCATCAGCCTCTTTTAGAATTTTCCCTAAAACAAAGAAATATATACTTAGTGTCCATCTGGAAAAACTGACCAAAGATAATGGGAAATTCTCAGGCTTTAGTACAGGAGGAATTGAATGACCTCTCTTTAGCTTTATATAGGTTTATATAACTTCTCTGAGACTATTTCTTCATGTGAAAACAGGCATATTAATTACTTCACAGGCCTGTCATGAGGTTTAAAGAAAATAAGGAATACCTAGAGTATGCTGAATGGAGTTCAAGAGAATGGAAATCATCCAGCCTGCGGGTTTTTAGGACAGGAATGGCTCCTTGCCAAAGGGGGCACCTGTAGTGTTCTTTTGATTATGGGTTCTGGGGGTACTCTTACCCTACAGAGTGCTGGGAAGGACAGAGATATTTTGGTGAGCCCCAACTTTACAAATAAATGTCTGAAGGAGAATGGACTCAGGACTACTGTAGACTTTTATACGATTTGCAGACTTTTACAATTTCCTTATATTTGTCGTTTTTCTTATTTTCACATCACAATAAAATGTTAAAGGTAAAGGGCTTAACTGCTTATTTTGTGTATATAATAACATCAGTACTAATCTTAATAATATAGGTAACCCTTACGAATGCTTATTATGTTTCAGGTGCTATGCTGAGTGCATTTCTCTAAGCCTCACAGTCCTATGGACAATAGATAATTTTTTAAACAATAAGTATGTATTTTTTGTTTTAACTAAACAAATGGAAATGTAAACTACACATGGCTTCGTTTAACCATATTAGTGAGCAATAAAGCACTACTGCTAGTACTATAATAAGCAGTCTATGGTAAGTCCCAAAGAGAATAAATTCCATTCCCCAGTCAGTCATTATGGAGTCAGACTGTGTAATTGCAGCTATAGAGAGGAGACAAAAGCAAACAGTGTCCCTGGGTGCCCCTGCAGGGAAAGAGAAAGGAGGTTATTTGGGTCTGAGAAGCATCCTAGAGCTGAGAACAGTTAAGTCCTGGAAGTTCTTCTGGAGGAAAACAGGACACACGGATCTTCTCTTCTGTCTGTAACAGTCACTGAGACTCTAAGATAAAGAAAACACCTTTATTTTTTTTTTCCACTAAAGAATTTCCAGTGAGAAGGAGGAGTCTAACTCACTAGGCACTTCAGTAGAAGTAGGGAAAGCCTGGGAAACTGAAGTGATAATTTATGTAAGTTTTGTTGAGGCATAATTGGCATAATATGACATCTGTAACCATCACCACAGTCAAGGTAAAAACATGTCTGTCACCCTCAAAGGTTTTCTTGTGCGCACCTGGGTGGCTCAGTGGGTTAAAGCCTCTGCCTTCGGCTCAGGTCGTGATCTCAGGGTCCTGGGATTGAGTCCCGCATCGGGCTGTCTGCTCAGCAGGGAGTCTGCTTCTTCCTCTCTCTCTGCCTGCCTCTCTGCCTACTTGTGATTTCTCTGTGTGTCAAATAAATAAGTAAAATCTTAAAAAAAAAAAAGAAAAGTTTTCTTGTATCTCTTGTCACTCCTTCCTGCACCTATTTGCACTACCCATCCCTAGGCAACCACGGATCTTTTTTATGACTATATATTTGCTTTTTAAAAAATGTTATAAAAATGAAATCATATGGTATGTATCCATTTTGGTCTGGCTTATAGCACTCTGAACAATTATTTTAAGGTTTGTCTATATTTTATTTTATTTTTTAATTTATTTTTAAAGATTTTGAGAGAGAGCAAGTGTGCCTGCATGAGTTGGGGGGAGGCGTATGGGAAGAAAGACAAGCAGACTCCCTGCTGAGCAGGGAACCCAACAAGGCTTTATCTCAGGACCCCAGGATCATGACCTGAGCTGAAGGCAGATAGCCAACCAACTGAGCCCCTCAGGAGTCCCAAGATGTATCTGTATTTTAGTGTATAACAGTTCATTCTTGTTATTGCTGGGTAGTATTCTACTGTATGGATATACCAAAGTTTGTTTATTCATTCACCTGGTAGTGGACATTTATATTGTTTCTAGCATTGGGCTATTACAAACAAAACTGCTGTAAATGTTCATGTACAAGTCTTTGCATGGATATATGCTTTCATTTCTTTTGTATAAATACCAAAGGGGAATGACGGGATCCGATGATAGTATGTGAAGTAACAGTTTTACACCCAATCCATAAAAAATTCTAACATCCTGGCGACAAAGAGACTCATAGATGAGAGACTACCAGATATATTTCTCTTGCTAGTTTTATACTCATTTTCACTGGTTAATACTCATATTAGAAAGATTATAAACTTTGCTGATGTGTGAATTCAGCAAAGCCCTTTCCTGCTGCTTTGGCCAAAGAACCCTTGTGACTAGAATTTAGATCAAGAGCTTTGTGTATATAAGCTCAGTGATGAGACTCTGAAACCCAGAGTTTTGAACAATTAATACTCTGGAATGAAGTATCTACCATTTTGTTTTTCCATCTTCTGAGTTTCACTCCAGACATTATTTCAAAAACATAACCTTACTGCTGACCTTGAAAATAAATAGAAATGGGTGTTTCCTCTGAAATTTGAAAATGTATCAGTGACAAATATAACATTCTAGAAAGCTCCAGGAAATGTTTGAAAAGGGTGCATAAATGTTTCCACTTATTCCTTCTTTGAATTCACCTAATTAAATGTTGAAAATGAAGTGGAGTACTCAGAGCTCAAACTTCAAAAAATGTGAAGTCTTTACATCTACAAACACATGAAAAAAGGAATAGTTATCTTAATTCCAGCAGAATGCTTTCTTTATTCTGCTAAGACTGACATGTTATTCTCATGAATGTGTGCTTTAGTTCTCCAGTCACATAGTTACCTTATTACTCACCCCTGGGAATCACTAATTAGATCACTGAAATGGTGGAATGAAACCATGTGTACTTTTTGTTTAGAATAAATAAAACATAACATACTTAATTTATTGTTTAAAACTTACTTATTGCTCATAGACCTCTGAGCACTGAACAGTATTTTAAAATCTTATTTGTAGTATAGATAGAATGTAGCATTCTTTGCAAATGGAGAAAAAAGATCATTCTTCTCAATAGCATCTTATTTAGGCAGACATTACCAAGAGTCAAGCAGAGCCCTCCTGTCCTGCGAAACAGTGGGGAATGGGAAGTGGGGAATGCATTGTTTAAAAGGATAAACCTATATAAAATGAGAATGGCCATCTTCCATTTCATGGTTTCATGTATTGGCTTGGGGAACTATTTGAAGCACTAATTACAAACTGAGGTAGTGTATTCTATGAGGGCAGTGGGAGACTTATCTACAAAAAAAACTCATTGTCTATGTAGATTTCAATGTGAGAGTGTTGTCCCACAGTCCTTCATAAGACAATCGTAATATTTGATCCCTGGTATTACTTGTCTATAAAGTTAGGCAACAGAATGGATATCACTTACTAAACCTTCTCCCTAAAATACCAAAAAGGAGAGGGCACCTGGGTGGCTCAGTGGATTAAAGCCTCTGCCTTTGGCTCAGTCATGATCTCAGGGTCTTGGGATTGAGGCCCGCATCGAGCTCTCTGCTTTGCAGGGAGCCTGCTTCCTCCTCTCTCTAAAAAATAAATAAAATCTTAAAAAGAAAAAAAAAAACAAAAAGGAGAAAGATGCTTATATAAATGCCTGAAAGAGTATTTCTGAAAAGAAAGAAATGTTATTTAAGGGCAAATGTTAGCCATTAGGTTTCATGCATTCAGTCGAACCAAAACAGTAGAAAAAGAAATAAACCTGTTTTCTTAGCTGAGTTTATTTTGATTAGAAGCTGAAACAAAACGTTGATTTTTGACTATGAGTTGTCAACTTTAATGGAGTCAATTATAGGTCTTAACTATCAAAACATTATAGTATCAACAGTCTTTGAAAAATTTATTCAAGTCCACACTGGCTTGAAATAAGTGATCTATTTGAGCTATTTCAAGGACGTGGTCTTTATTTTTGCTAGAGTTATGGTAGAAATGAAAGATTTGAATTGAGAGGGTAATTGAGAGGATAGTGTACCAGGTGTTTGATATTTAAAACTGGACAACTTGATAGTCACTGAAGTCACTGACCATAATCTCCTTAAGAGTGCACCTGTTGAGGGTGCCTGGGTGGCTCAGAGGGTTAAGCCTCTGCCTTTGGCTCAGGTCATGATCTCAGGGTCCTGGGATCGAGTACCGCATTGAGCTCTCTGCTCAGCAGGGATCCTGCTTCCTCCTCTCTCTCTGCCTGCCTCTCTGCCTACTTGTGATCTTTCTCTCTGACAAATAAATAAATAAAATCTTTAAAAAAAAAGTTCACCTGTTGGGATCCACAAAGGAACAAAAAACATCTGCAATGTTGAAGCAAATAAAATTCTATTGAATGTTCATTTTCATAGAACCTCAACAATTTAAATCTTAAAGTTTTCTTTGAAAACTTTTTATTTAGAGAAGGCATGTGTCTATGGTGAAATAATAAGCATGTCTTCCTGTCTTTCTGCACACATACAAACATGTGCACATGGGCGCGTGCGCGCGCACACACACACACACACACACACACTCTGGAGTGTATCTGATCTAGGAATTCAGAAAGAACACGAGAACTAACACATTTAAGAGATTATATTCCTGTCATTTCAAACAATATTGTATTTTGTAAAGATTTTTAAATCATTAAGAAAGCAATTATATTTCAGTATTTAATCTAGAAATTATTAAAGACATATATAACAAGAATTTTTGGTGTGTAAAAATCAAGTGAGATCATGTGTCCAAAGCATTTTTATAGGGACCTAATTTAGAACCCTGGGAAGAATAATTTTGGAATCATAGTTTCTTCTTTCCCTGAAGACTTCTGAAAATCTAGGCTGATTGGTCTAGCTGACCAGGAGATTTATGTGCCCAGAGACCAAAAGTAGTCTTTTGTCTATCACAGGAGGGGGAAATATAAAAAGATCTGACTACTACATCTTTTCTCCAGATCAATAAGTCCCCACTACTAGTATTTTCCTTTAATTATGATAATTAAATAATCTGGTTTAAGGTTAATTGAATTGTTAATTTCTAGACATAGGAGAGCTTATGTGATTTTTAAATTTTCTTTTCTCAATTGCCTATCCAGGAATTCTATATAATTACTTTTATTCTGAAAAAAAGTCATAATTTTTGTACTAAACACAGTAGATTAATATTATTTTATATTATAAGAATGTACTTGGTTAATACCTTTGACACAAATACTTATATCAATTAAAAGTAGCTTCATACATTTGGAGAACACATAAAAATTTATTTTTTGAAAAGTAGTTTAAGAGATTTCGTATACAAAGAATGAAGAAACTCAAGACCTTATTTTTGATATTTCTGCATAATATAAATCAAAAGACAACTTAAAAAACAGTAGGCATATCTAATGAAGTGGTAAGCATTTCCATGAAGATATTAGGTTGTCAATGCTAAATACATCTCATGATTTATCCTTAATTTTACTTCGTTCAGTATAAATAAAAACATTCATCAGGGACAGCCTAAATTTGCTTTTTATTTTGCAGTAGCAAAGAGGAGATGGAAAAGTTAAGAGTCAAAGTAAGGGAAGTTTTATTTAAGAAATTTATGACCTAGGGTAAATACCTGGAAATAAGAGTCCATGCTTCATATATTTTCCAGGTTTCCTTATGCATTCCTTGAATGAACGAACTGTAATAGGGTGATAAATGCAAAATCTTTTGAGAAATGCTATGAGCTACTTTTGAGAGCTCCCTTGTAACATTTTGGCTTTGTGGCAAAAATTACACTTGGCTTTTCTCATTCTTGCTAAAGGCCCCTGGGGAAAAAAAGAGTGCCTGAGATCATTTACCAAATAATTTAAACAGCTTCAGTGTAAGTGAATGAATAAAGAAAATGGGAAAAAAACCTTTCAGAATTTTTTTTTTAAGATTTTATTTATTTATTTGACAGAGAGAGAGATCACAAATAGGCAGAGAGGCAGGCAGAGAGAGAGCAGGAAAGAGTCTCCCTGCTGAGCAGAGAGCCCGATGTGGGGCTCAATCCCAGGACCCTGAGATCATGACCTGAGCTGAAGGCAGAGGCTTTAACCCTCTGAGCCACCCAGGTGCTCCCAGGATTATTAATTACAATTTTAAATGGGCACAAATAATGTATTTACTTTAAAAATACCATTGTTGGGCGCCTGGGTGGCTCATTGGGTTAAGGCCTCTGCCTTCAGCTCAGGTCATGATCTCAGGGTCCTGGGATCGAGGCCCGCATCGGGCTCTCTGTTTGTCAGGGAGCCTACTTCCTCCTCTTTCTCTGCCTGCCTCTTTGCCTGCTTGTGATCTCTCTCTCTGTCAAATAAATAAATAAAATCTTTTTTTTTTTTTTAAGATTTTATTTATTTATTTGACAGAAACACAGCATGAGAGGGAAAACAAGCAGGGGGAGTGAGAGAGGGAGAAGCAGGCTTCCGGCTGAGCAGAGAGCCCCATGTGGGGCTTGATCCTTGGTCTTCAGGATCATGACCTCAGCCAAAGGCAGTCGCTTAACCAACTGAGCCACTCAAGTGCCCCAATAAATAAAATCTTTAAAAAAAATATCATTGTTGGGTTATTTTATCACTTTTTAAAACTTTTACGAACTTTGAAAAAAAGGCAGAGTAGGGTTAAGTCATTTAAAATTTGGAAGTTTCTGTGAACAGGAAGAAAGTTTAGGAATTAGAGAACCTGTTCATGAAAATTTGGCCTTTGTTTATTCAAATAATATTTATTAAGTTAATAAAGTAAATAATATGATAAAGTTTAATAATAAATTAATAAAAACAAATAAAATTATTATTGCAAATGATGTTTATTAAAATTATGTATCTGGCAAGATATTTATATATATGCACATTTCTAGAAAAAAAATGAAAAGTCATACCCAAATATGTTGATGGCAATCACTAGATATTATAATTCTAATTTTAATATTTTTTCTTTTATGTGCTTTAGTCTTAAAATAATAAGTATGTATTATTTTTAAAATAAAGGAAGAGAGTGAAGGCATTTTCATTAAGAAAGGAAAATTTCATTTGTTTTGTTTCTTGAATTTCACAAAAGAGTGAAATCATATGGTATTTGTTGTTCTCGGACTGACTTATTTTGCTTAACATAACCCTCTCTAGCTCCATCCATGTCACTGCAGATGTCATCCTTGTCACTGCACAAGATTTCATTGTTTTTTATGGCTGAGTACTATTCTGTTGTACACACACACACACACACACACACACACACACACATCTCTCACATCTTCTTTATCCATTCATCAGTCAGTGGTCTCTTGGGCTGTTTTCATAATTTTGCTATTGTAGATAATGCTGTTATAAACCAATGAGCAAAAGTGGGAAAAGAGACAGAGAAAGGCAAATAATAGATTATTAACTGTAGAGAACAGCTGATGGTTACCAAAGGGGAACTGGGGGAGGAGGGGTGAAATAGATCATGGAGATTAAGGAGTGCACTTGTGATAAGCACTGGCTGTTATATGGAAGTATTGAATCACTATATTGCACACTTGAAACTAGTTATTACACTGTATGTTAACTAGCCAGAAATTAAATAAAAACTTTAAAAAATAAGAAAATTTCAAATATCCTCTGCATGTTTACAGACCAGGTTTATAAGCAAGGCTCTAATGTTCTGTGCTCTGGAGATGTAGGAATGAACTGTTCATATACCTTGTGTCTCAAAATGCCAGCTTCTGGAATCTAGGAGGAGAGGAATCACGTCTTCCCTATCCAAAAATAAAATCAGTGTTCATAGCAGCAAAGTCCACATAGCCAAACTGGAAAAAGCCAAGATGTCCTTTAACAGATGAACAAATAAAGATGATGTGGTCCATATACACAAAGGAATACTACTCAGCCATCAGAAAGGTTGAATACCCAGCTTTTGCATCAACATGAATGGGACTGGAGATTGTGCTAAGTGAAATAAGTCAAGCAGAGAAAGTCAATTATCATATGGTTTCACTTGTTTGTGGAACATAAGGAATAGCATGGAGGACATTAGGAAAAGGAAGGGAAAAATGAAGGGAGGGAAATAGGAGTGGGAGACGAACCATGAGAGACTATGGATTCCGGAAAACAGAGTTTTAGAAGGGAGAGGGTGGAGGGATGGGTGGGTCTGGTGGTGGATATTAAGGAGGGCACGGATTGCACAGAGCCCTGGGTGTTATACGCAAACAGTGAATCATGGAGCACTACATCAAAAACCAATGATGTACTCTATGGTGACTAACATAACAGAACATAAAAAAAAAATCAAGATCCAAACTCCTCTTTCTAATTTTGCTTTTTACTCAATTGTAGTCTTTTTCTTCTTCACCTTCTTAAATGGAATTACTTCCTTTTTTCCCTTACATTTATTTATTCTGTAATCTTTTACTTTCCCTATCTCCACCAAGTTAGAACTGTTCTCTTCATGTCATCCAGTGACTATGCCTCCATCCTTATTCTTCTTTGTAAAATGTGACACTGCTTTTTTGAAACCTATTTGCCCTAAGGATCCATAATATGATGTTCTTGACCTCCTCTTATTCTGAGTGTTTGTGTTTCTCAACCTTGGTTAGCCTCTTTACCTTTATACTATAATTTAGTCTTTTCTTCCTTTCTCTGCATGGATCCTTTTCTCAATTCACTGGGATCTCTACTTAAATGTCTTTTCTTCATGATAGCATTATTTAAAATAACAGTCCTCATTCTCTGTTCTATTTCCCATTATCCTACTTCATTTCTGATAACATTTCTCTCTACCTAATATTATATTACATAGCTATTAGTTATGCCTAAAACTGTTTGACACATAGTATGTACTTAATTAATAGTTATTAAATAAATGTTTGAATGAATGTCACTGATTTTCTTTTTACTCTGTGCAGATAATGTCCAAATCTCTAGTCTAGACTGCCTCCCCTGCTTTTGTCCTATATTACAGCTCTCCTTACTCATCTTAAACTGACCACGTGACCCATTTTAAATGAGAATATTTCCACTAGACATGTTCATCTTTAGAGTTACCCTTTGCTCTTGATTTTATAAGCTTTGTTGCAGTCGCCTCAGTTTAAATGGCCTTAGTCAGTTGTCTTTAGCACCTTTCCTTCTTTCGGTGTTCACATTCAGTTGGCTATAAAAATATTTTCCATTCTATTTTCATACTAGGCTTCTCAGTCAATTCATCCTTTCCTCACCTAATGTCTCATTCAGTCTTTGGCTATATGACATTTTTACTTGTCTCTCCACCATTCTCTCATTTACTTATGTCTTTGTTTGTTGCTTTACTCACATTTATTCATTCAACAAACATCATTGTAGTCTACTGTGTATTAGATTTTAAGGATTAAATACATAAAGTACATGTTTTCATGATGCAGAAGGGTTGTAGAGGGAGCGACTGAGTAACGACTGGAGGACTTGGAGTTCGTGGTAAGAAAATGAGATGTCAGAGCAGATCTAGTTGATGGCAAGTTCTATATAGTGGCCATGGAAGGTTGTGACTGAAATGAAGGAATTATTAGGATTACAGGAGGTGAGAAGGTGAGGGTATTCACTGGTTGGCAAATTGGATTGGTTGTCTGTGTGCAGTGGAAATCACTGAGGTGACAATGAAACTTGGGATTGAGAGAAAGGCAGTTTCCTGGGGGCCATATACAGTCTTCAGTAAATGAGGAACAGCAGCAACATAGCAAAAAAGATGGATGATACAGGGTTCCTGGGTGGCTCAGGCAGTTAAGCATCTGCTGTTGGCTCAGGTCCTGATCCCAGAGTCCTGGGATCAAGTCCCACATTGGGTTCCTGCTCAGTGGGGAGTCTGCTTCTCTGCCCCTCCTCTGGCTCATGTGCTTCTCTCTCTCTCTCTCCCTCCCTCCCTCTCTCTCAAGTAAATAAATAAAATCTTAAAAAAAAAAAAAGATGGATTATACAAATCTGAATGGAGCAGGGTTTTATTGAGGGTAGGGCAACCGTAGCGAAGAAAGAGAGGGCTGTCCCAGGTCCAGTATCTAATATATTTGAGGTCAGGAGAATGGGCAGATTTCATTAAAGGGAGTTGTTGGGGAAGAGACTAGCAGGTGAGAGACATATTTTCTTGGAGGCTAGGAAGTACCTTGAATTTTTGGAGAAGACTGGGAGTTAGGGAGTCCAACAATACAATGAAGTGTTTAGAAATCACAGTGAAGAACTTTGGGCTAGAAATATCAGGAAAAAATTAGGTTAATGTAGAGAAAGAACAGAACAAAATAGAGAAGAAAGTACAAAAAAGAGATTGATAATTATGGGTACCTTCATCTTAGAGGATCATCTGAGTTTAATGTAGTTGTGAGTCATGGTGAGTTCAGTTATAATGTACTTTTCTAGGTTCTCTGGTGCATAGTATTTTCTCCTCTGAGACTCTGGGTTGCTGTTTCTTTCTCCCAGAAAACTTTCCAGACTCTGCACCAATAGCTAACCACCAGCCCTTCATCTTCATTTACTTGCTAATTTCCACTCAACCTTTAATCTCAGGTTTGATGTGATTTTTCTCAGGACCCTCTCTGAATCCCCAAGTGTGTATCTGGCCTTTGTCCTTCTCTCACTGTCTTATTATGTTGTATTATAGTAAGAGTAGATCGGCTACAAGAAGCTGGAAACTTCATATGAGCAAGAACTGCTTTTGTTTTTATATCTCTGCTACCTACCAGAGTACCAAGATTATAGTAAATTAGTAGAAACTTAAATCTATTGAATGAATGAATAAATGAATGAATGAAAATTGAATATTAAAACAAAGTTGAGATTTGGACTAGGAGAAATCAACATTGATTTCCACATTGACATAAAATTTCTGGTCTGCCATTATTTGTTAATTATGATTAATCATAGAAAATTGAGAAAGAAAGGAATTGTCTTGCTAACATTTTTACTATGCACAGGGAAATTTAGTGATGCACAAAGGTGCTTTTAGACTACACACAAATTTAGTGATGTCCCGTGTAACCTGGGATGCTGATCATAAATCAGGCATGACCTAGAATTTAGGTACCCTGACTCAGGGTCGAGGGCTCCTTGGTAAAAAGTTACCAAGATCATGAACTTTCTTTAATGGAATCTTCGGAGTGTGGGGAGGAAAAATAATTTTTCCTCTATGCTTCTAAGTCTAGACTGGGAACAGGCAGACAAACGAGGAAAACAAACAAGTGTATTAGCATGTATACCTTACATATACATGAGAGATACCCGGAGGAAAAATTAGTAACTTTACAAGGTGGCTTAGAACTCAGGTTTCAATGTCATCTTTAGTTTAAGGAAAAGAAAGAAAGGTATATATAGGGGAGGCCAGTTTTGGGAAGGTGACCAGGAAAAACAAGGTTGCCAAGGGTAAAGTTTGTTATGCGATTTAAGTCAGAGCCTTCTCCATTAAAAATATTCTCTTGTTGGGGCGCCTGGGTGGCTCAGTTGGTTAAGCAACTGCCTTCGGCTCAGGTCATGATCCCGGAGACCCAAGATCGAGTCCCACATCGGGCTCCCTGCTCGGCAGGAAGCCTGCTTCTCCCTCTCTCACTCCCCCCTGCTTGTGTTCCCTCTCTGGCTATGTTTCTCTCTGGCAAATAAATAAAATCTTAAAAAAAAATAAATAAATAAAAATAAAAATGTTCTCTTGTGACTTAGAGTCATCCTCTTCCTGGTATAGGGAAGGGAGAGGCCCTCATAAATGGGGATTTCCTTTATAAATATAAATTTCCCTTATGAAAATATAGCTTCTACTCTGTTTTCACCTCTCTTGTATCTGCTGTTTCACAAAATAATCAGTGCAAAATAATCCTTATGGCAAAGAGGCATATTTGTGCAGAGAGAGCATATTTTCCCATTCTTCAGAAACCCTTCTGGACCCTTTCTTGATTCCTTTGAATTGGCCTGTTCATTGCCTGATATTGTCTTTTTACATGCACAGATTCAGTTCAGAGTGCTTTTGCCACGGGAGGTACTTTTTCCACTCTTTTGCTATTCTTTCGTTTCCTAAAAACTAACTAAAAAAATTTGCAGGAAAAGAAAAGAAAAGAATGCAGAGATATTATAAAGCTATTAGAAATCCATTATAGCAATTTAATTTAATTTATATGTAGTAATTTATATATAACAAAGATGGACCTTTTGTAGTAATATCTACATCAGCATAGCCTCCTGGAGTAGAGGAAGTCAGTGGATCAAGTAGGAATGTAACACTTTACTCTTACATGAAATAATACTGTCTTACACAATATATTTAAGTAATCAAATCATGCAAAGGACTGCTTGGTTTGCTAATAAACCTAATTCATTTTAATAATCTTCTTTAGGAAATAAGTAACTTATCTTGAATTTCAATTATTTTGTGGTAATAGAAATGTCACATGAATAGGTATCCTGTTCCTGCTTCTTGGATTTTTGATTTTTGTTTTTGTTTGTTTTACAATGTTCTCCATTTTTATTAGAAATGTAGAATAGGACATAGTGTTCAGTACACGAATTTAGACAAATGCCATTATTAATTCAGCCTACAGTATCAAACAGAATAAAGCTAATTTGCAGATGAGGTTTCCAAAGTAAACACAATAGGAATAACCAGGTTTTACAAAATAAAAACCAATTTGTGCTTTCCCCCAAAACTTACCCTGAATATTTTTGCAGCTTCAAAAATATTTGGATAAGTCTTTTAGTATTTTTTCATTTCACTCACTCCTTATACTTCCTCTTTTAAATGAGGCCTGGAAGTTAAATTCAGAATTTCACAAGAGAACTGTTCTTTTAGAAATTTCTAGTTTTAACAGATGCAGAAAAGACTAGGATCCTAATGGAAAACCATTTATTACATATTTGAAGGTTTGTTAGACTTAATGACTTTTTATTGGGAAGTTTAAACATATTTTTGTTTTAAAAGATTAGTATTTAAATGTTATTTTAAAGGGCACATAAATTTACTTGGCTAGCTATATTGACCATAGAAGACTTTCCAAATATGCGTTGATTTATGCAACTATGGAATGAAGTAAAGCTTACTCCCAGCTGGAGAGTGTGAGCCTACCTTCATTGAATAAGCTCTCATGGAATATTTATAGTTTATTATTCCCTACCTGAAAGAACAATAAGCAGACTAATGTATTGTCTTTATGCCAGATTCAAAGAAATTAATCAGTTATTTATTGGCTATAATGTAATTTTTTGATTATGCAGCTAAGTGGCTTTAAACTGTGTATCATGGACCTCTTTTGGGGTAGGTCTTGGGGACTCAGAGGAGGACTCCAGTTCTACTGCTTTCTTCCTGTTTTCTAAATTTATTTCTGCCCAAGATTTGATTTAACAAAAGCGTCCAGTTTAAAAAAAAAAAAGACATTCGGAAAGCAATGGTACAAGGTTCCCCCCCCAGTTTTATTGCGATGTAATTGACATAATAACATTGTATTATCTTATGGTATATGACATAATTGTTTGATAAGTCTATATTATAAAGTGATCACCACAATAAGTTCACTTAACATCTGTCATCTCTCATGGTCACAATTTATTTTTCTTGTGAGGAGAACTTTCCAGATCTTTTTCTTAGCAACTTTCAAATACACAACATGGTATTGTTATTAACTATAATCTGCATGGTGTACATTACAGCCCCAGAACTTATTGAATGATGTATGTTGTTAATTGCCACTGAAAAATGAAATTATTTGGGATTTATTTATGTAAAACCACAACTCTGGAAGTCACTACTTTCCCACTTCAGAAATTTGAGTATAAAGAATGATAAAAATAACATTTAGTTTTGGGGATTGAAATATTTTTTTTTTTTTTTTAAAAGAGGTCCTTGGTTCTTTTTTTTTATTTTTTTATTTTTTTTTTTTAAAGATTGTATTTATTTGACAGCGAGAAACACAGCGAGAGAGGGAACACAAGCAGAGGGAGTGAGAGAGGGAGAAGCAGGCCTCCCGCCAAGCAGGGAGCCCGATGTGGGACTCGATCCCGGGTCTCCGGGATCATGACCCGAGCCGAAGGCAGTCGCCCAACCAACTGAGCCACCCAGGCGTCCCTGGGGATTGAAATATTAACTGAAGTTTATTTTATGAATTTTTTTCCTGATGCCAATGCTAGCATCAACTTCAGTCTTCAACTATAAGAAATAATTATTTATAATGTCAACTCTTCAGAGGTTGTGCCCATATCTGGCAAAAGTCAGAGGCTAAACAAAGTATGCTCTATTTATAGCTGGTGAAGGAGAGCATTTACAAAGATGTCAAAAGGTTGAGATCCTTCTGCATAGCTGCCTCTTGAATCCTTGGACCCACTTGAATTAATCTTTCTTTCCTTGATGGGAAATTTTCCTGCTTCTCTGATCCTATTAAAATGTTAGCCATGTGCTCTTGGGGGCAAGGGTTTTGTCTTAAGCACTTTTAGCATCTTATCTTACTGTGATGTTCAATTACAGTTCTTTTTGAACAACGAATGAATGAGTGAATCACAGTGTATGTGTGTATATATGTGTAAACGCACACATTTATCTACATATATATGCATATATACACAGTTTTACCCCATATGAATACAAAAAGGCATGCTTATGACATATTTATTTTTCTATTCTTATGAAACCAACCATATTTCTGTACACATTATATACTCAGTACTTTTTAACCAAAATTGTTGATGTGGAGTTTGCATGAACTAAAATGTATCTATATTTAATGTAGATTTTGATGAAGTTTGACAGATTTATGCACTTGTGTAACCGCCTCCACCATCATGATATAGAACATATCCACTGCCCTTAAGCTTCCCTATCTATGCCCTATCCCAGTCAATTCTGTTGCTTATCTTTTACCCTAACTTTCTATCATTGAGTCAGTCAAAAAGTTCACATATATGGAAAATTTTGTGTCTAGCTTTAGTCCCTATATTTAATGTTTTTGTGATTCGTCCCCATTTATGTATCACTAGTTCGTTACTTTTTGTTTAGTGCATTTGATTTTATGGCTATACCACCATTTATTTAATCATTTCCCTGTTGTTAGGCAATTGGATATTTTCCAGTGTTTGTTTACTTTGGTTAGTGCTGTTTGAACATTGCTTTATGGTTCTTCATGCAGTCATATGTTTTCATTTCATATATCTGGGTCATATGCAAGTATATATTTTACTTTATAAAAAGCTACCAGCCTATTTTCCAAATGATTGTACCATTTCACATTTATACTAGCAATACATGAGTTCCAAATAATCCTCACTGTTGCAAACATTTGGCATTGTCAATATTTTTAATTTTAGCCATTTTAATAGTTGTATTTTTTTCTCATTGTGGTTTTAATTTTCATTCCCTAAGATGTTGAACATTTTTCTTTCATAAGATTATTAGCCATTTGTATTTCTTCTTCTGTGAAGTGACTGTCCAAATTTGTTGCCTATAATTTGTCAGGCTGTCTTCTTTATTAATTTTCTAAAATTTTGTTAAGGATTTTTCTACTTCATAAGGGATATTATTCTTGTAATTTTTTTTGCTGACCTTGAAATTAGAGTCTCAAAAAATGAGTTAGGGACTGCTTCCACTCCTATTTTCTCTTTCTTTTTCTTTCTTTCTTTCTTTCTTTCTTTCTTTCTTTCTTTCTTTCTTTCTTTCTTTCTTCTTTCTTTCTTCTTTCTTTTTTAGATTTTGTTTTTAAGCAATCTCTACATACAACATGGGGCTTGAACTTACAACCCCAATATCAGGAGCTACATGCTCCACTGACTAAGCCAGTCAGGCACCCTTTCACTTTTATTTTGTGAGAGTTTGTATAAAATTGATATATAGGGGCACCTGGGTGGCTCAGTCGGTTAAGCGACTGCCTTCAGCTCAGGTCATGATCCCGGAGATCCGGGATCGAGCCCCACATTGGGCTCTCTGCTCGGCGGGAAGCCTGCTTCTCCCTCTCTCACTCCCCCTGCTTGTGTTTCCTTTCTAGCTGTGTTTCTCTCTGTCAAATAAGTAAATAAAATAAAAAAAAAATAACCTATCTTACTTTAAAAAAATTGATATATAGTTTTTCTTTATTTATTTAATAGTCATTATAACTGAAGCAAACTAAACTTGGTGTTTTTGTGGGGGTAGTTTTTTTTTTTTTTTTTAAGATAAATTGTATACGGGAGTGGGGGGGAGGGGCAGAGGGGAGAGAGAGGGTTAGGAAGGCTCCATGTGTAGTGTGGAGCCTGACTGTAGCATTTCATGACCCTGAGATAATGATCTGAGCCAAAATGAACCATCCAGGCATCCCATGATTTTTAATTATGAATTCAGTTTCTTTAATAGACATGGGCTTATTTAGAGTTTTCATTTTTTTCTTGAGTAAGTTTTAGTAATTGTCTTTCAAAGTCTGTCCATTTTCTCTTAGTTACTAAACTTATTGACAAAGTTTTTTACAATATTTCCTTATTCTTTTGTCTGGAGTCAGTAAGGATGCCCTTTCTTTTATTTCTGCTATTGGTATGTTTGTCTTCTCTTTTGTCCATTCAGTCTTGGAAAAAGCTATCAAATTTTAAAATTTATTTTAAGAAAACAGTTGTGACTTTTATTGATACCTTGTCTATCTTTGTCCCTTTCTCTTTTGTCTGTTTTATTGTTTTCTGTTCTTCTTTCTTACTCTGTGTTAATTTAGTCTTCAATTTTCTGAAGGTAGGACGTAGATCATTATTTTACTTTGAGACTTTTTAAGTTTTTTGACGTAAGCATTGTAATGCTATAAATTTTCCTCTAAGCACTGCTTTAGCTACACTTCAGGAATTAGAATCTAGTGTGTCTTTTATTCAGTTTAAAATATTTTCTCATTTCATTTGTGCTTTCTTCTTTGATCCATGAGTTATTTAGTAGCAGGTTGTCTCATTTCCAAATATTTGGAAATATTCCAAATACCTTTCTCTTATGAATATCCAGTATAATTCCATTGTAGTCGAAGAACATGCTTTGTATGACCTTATTTTAAAATTGCTGAGACTTGTTTTATGGCTAATCATAGATCCACTTGCATTTGAGAATGCATGTTTTTCTTTTGTCAGTTGGAGTTGTTTTATAAATATCAGTAAATCTAATAGTTTCATAATGTTTTTCAGATTTATATGCTTACTAATTTTGTGTCTATTTGTTCTAATCAAAAGAGAAATGCTAAAATTTAATTGTATATTTACCACTGTCTTTTTAGTTACATTACATTTTGCTTCTTGTATTTTGAGGTTCTATTATTGGGTGCATACATATGTAGAATTGTTACATATTTTTCTTGAATTGATCTTTTATCATTTTGAACTCTCCCTCTTTTTTTATTCCTGGTAATAGTTCTTGTTCTAAAATCTAGTTTTTCTTATATTAATAAAGCAATTCCAGTTTGCTTATGTTTAATGTTTATATAATAAATATTTTTTTTGGTCATTGTTTTGCTCATAGTCTGTTAGTACCTTTATATCTAAAATGTGTTTCTTGTACACAGCATATGATTGGGTCTTGATTTTTGTATCCTGAGTGACACTGTCTTTTTAAAAAATTGAAGTATTTAGACCCTAATATTTAATGTAATTATCAATCTGAATGGGCTTAAATATATCATCTTACTGTCTATTTTGTTCCATGTGTTCTTTGCTAAAATTTTTCCTATTTTTTTTCTGTTCATCTTTGCATTGAACATATTTTGTCTCTCCTTTAATTTCCACTTATCAACTATAGCTTGGTGTTTTATGTTTATAGTGGTTGATTTAATCTTTAATATCAATTTTAAATTATCACAACATACCTGCAGTAATATGACTTCATATATTATAAAAATAACTTTTACAACAGTATATTTTCATTTCCTCTTTTCATCCATTGAGCTGTTGTCATCAATTTTTTTCTGCATATATTATGAAACTCAGTACATTGCTATTCATGTATAATGTTTTAGGTGGTCAATTATCCTTTAAATAAATTTTTAAAATAGCATTTTTTTGATTTTTTAAAAATATTTTATTTATTTGAGAGAGAGAAAGCATGAGAGGCAGAGAGAGAAAGAGAGAGAGAGAGAGAGCCTGAGCGGGGAGGGGGGGGCGGGGCAAGAAGGAGAAGAAGACATGAGTATGGAGCCCGATGCAGGGTTTTCTCTTTATGCTCCTGTTTTCCTTTATATCACTGAGCATGTGGGGTGTATTTATAGCAGCTGTTTTATTTGTTGTCTGCTAGTTCTATGATTTCTGTCATTTCCATGTCTATTTCAATTGACTAAACTATGGGCCATATTTTTCTCCTTCTTTATAAGTCTAGTGATTTTGGATTATAGGCTAGACATTGTTAACTTTATTGATTGTTGGATTTTGTTGTATCCATTTAATTTAAGATTACTAGACTTCATATGATGGGGAGTTGAGTTACTTCGGGATTTGGCTCATCCTTGAGGCTTGTTTTTAAGCTCTCATAGAGTGAATAAAAATATGCATTCATTCTAGGGATAATTTAGTCCTACTTATTAGGCATGGCTGTTCTGTGCTCTCTACTAATTTCTCTGCTTTAGTTAAAAAGAACTCATGTCATTACTGGTTCTGTGTAATCTCTAGGGATTTTTATCTTATTATCCCAAGTAACTTTTCTTTGGCAGAAAGTGATTTTTTCTTGTCCTAATGTGATTTACCCTATGCATGGTGCAGATTGTTACTCAGACAGAAATCGATCCTTTTGTCTTCATAGCTCTCTCTTTTCTGTAATTATTTCCTTGAAATTCTAGTTGCCTCAGCCTCTCCTAATTCAAATATTTATCTCCTCAGCCGAATTTGATGTTGGAAATTTCCCCCAGCTAGAAATCCTGGGCTCCTCTAATTTGTTTGTAATCTCTTAAGGATCACAATCCTTTGTCATTGTTGGAGTATGTTTTTTTAAGAAGCTGTTTTCTCTATTGCTTCATGTTTTAATTGTTTTGGGGAGGTTAATTCCTATCTTGGTACTCGCTCATGAAGTAAAATTGTTATGAAAGTGTCTGAAACAGGTTACTAAGCCAATCAATTTAACATTGTGTCTGTTTTGGAAAGCAGGGAGTGCTTTGCAGAGAATGTTTTATAGAGGACCATGGGAGACCAAATGGAGGAAACTGCCATGGGCTTGATATCTTGGGATCAGAGCTGTTTAACTTTATTATGTCATATAGTGGTCATTCTGCAGTGAACAGCATTTGTTATTTTAAAGGATTCAACAATACTGATTTGGGGGAGACAAATGCAGATCACTATGTATAAAGTGATAAAATAGGTTAATTATAATTAACAGAAAACCTAAAATCTTAAGATGTTATAAAGTTGAGATTAATGATTAAAAAGTAGTATTATACTAATATGTCTTTAGAAATGGTTTATAATAATCAATGGAAAAATGCTATCCTTGAACAAGCCTTTAGTTTGTATTTTGTCTGGTAGTCACAGAACTGTGAAAAACTTGAGGAATTACAGAGGAGCAAAAATCATTAAAGGAGTAACAAATTATGTTAGAAAAGACTTTTTATTATTCTTGAGAGTGAGGATACCTTAGTAAGTGACTTTATAAGTATAGAGATAATATATAGACAAGGACAACAAACTCATATATGGAAAAACAAGAATTACTATCATTTGCTTAAATAATGACATATAGACATAAAGACTGTGATTATATAGTTTTTGAAAATCAATTTAACAGCATTTAGCATCATCTCTGTTGAGCTGTAGACATGATTAAAGCAGAAAACTGGGTAATCTGATTCCATCATTTTCTGAAATTATTATGCTCTGTAAGTAAATAGTAAGTCTTTCATTGTTAGCTATGTTAAAATCTACCGTTTTACTTTTAAGTTATGACTAAAGTTTTCCTTTTTTTCTAAACTATCAGCGTGATTATACTATATGTCACTACATTAAAGGACTATGTTCCTGTATTCAGTCCTCTAAATTAGATCTCTTAAGGTATTGGTTTAGCTTCTATTGCTCTGTTACTACAATTTATAAATACAAGTATATGTCTATATCTAGATAATCGGAAGATTTTGAATGAGTAACACATTATCCCCTTTAATTAGATCTACTTTGAGTACAGGAAAGGCAACAGCTAGTCTTCTACCCTGCAATCCATAAAACTTCTAAGAAAAAAATGATTCTAGTTGTCTCTTTTGCTATGCTGGCAATATTGTGCTTTTCACAGCATTGTGGTTCAAAGGAATTCTTTTTTTTAAAAAAGATTTTTTATTTATTTATGAGAGAGACAGAGAGAGAGATCATGATCACAGAAGAAGAGGGAGAAGCAAACCCCTACTGAGCAGGGAGCCCCATGCGGAACTTGATCCCAGAACCCTGGGATCACAACAGAGCCAAAGGCAGATGCCTAACCAACTGAGCTGCTGAGGTGCCCCCAGGGGAATCATTCTGTGTCATGCATGAATACCACATTTGATTCAAAGTAGTCTCTGCAGATGTGTTGTCATTCAAGAAAGGATTCACCAATTGGAAATCTTATATTTTTTTGTTTGTTTGTTTGTTTTTATTTTTGGTTAGTTCTGGGGTAGAATTTGTTGATTCATCAGTTGCATGTAACAACGGTGCTCATTACATTAAGTGCTCTCCTTAGTACCCATTACCCAATGACCCCATCCCTCACCACCCACTTCCCCTCCAGCAACCTTCAGTTTGTTCCCTATTGTTAAGAGTCTCTTATGGTTTATCTCTCTTCCTTTTTTACCTTATTTTATTTTTCCTTCCCCTCCCCTATGTTCATCTGTTTTGTTTCTTTTTTTTTTTTTTTTTTTTTT
>PITA01025575.1:0-24132 GCA_004023965.1 Spilogale gracilis
AGGCAGGATTCCATCAAAATCCTGGAAAAGAACATAGGCAGTAACCTCTTTGACATCGGCCACAGCAACTTCTTTCAAGACACGTCTCCAAAGGCAAAGGAGACAAAAGCGAAAATGAACTTCTGGGACTTCATCAAAATAAAATGCTTCTGTACAGCAAAGGAAACAGTCAACAAAACAAAGAGGCAACCCACAGAATAGGAGAAGATATTTGCAAATGACACTACAGACAAAGGGCTGGTATCCAAGATCTATAAAGAATTACTCAAATTCAACATCCAAAAAAAGATGAACGCATCAAAAAATGGGCAAGAGACATGAAGAGACACTTCTCCATAGAAGATATACAAACGGCTAAAAGACACATGAAAAAATGTTCAGCATCACTAGCTATCAGGGAAATTTAAATCAAAACCACACTGAGATACCACCTTACTCCAGTCAGAATGGCCAAATTACCAAGACAGGAAACAACAAGTGTTGGAGAGGCTGCGGAGAAAGGGGAACTCTCTTACACTGTTGGTGGGAACGTAAACTGGTGCAGCTGCTTTGGAAAACAGTGTGGAGATTCCTTAAAAAATTAAAAATAGAGCTACCCTATGACCCTGCAAATGCACTACTGGGCATTTACCCCAAAGATTCAGATGTAGTGAAAGAAGGGCCATATGTACCCCAATGTTCATTGCAGCAATGGCCACAGTCGCCAAACTGTGGAAAGAGCCAAGGTGCCCATCAACTGATGCATGGATAAAGAAGATGTGGTACATATACACAATGGAGTACTATGCCTCCATCAGAAAGTATGAATATCCAACTTTTGTAGCAACATGGGCTGGACTGGAAGAGATTATGCTGAGTGAAATAAGCCAAGTAGAGAGAGTCAAGTACAACATGGTTTCACTTACTTGCGGTGCATGAGGGGTAACCTTGAGAACAGTAGGAGAACGAAAGTAAATGGGAAGTAGGGTAATCCAGGGAGAGGAACGAAACAACAGAGACTTTGGACACAGAAAGAAACTGAAGGATTTGGAGGGAGGGGAGTGGAGGGATGGGAGAGCCTGGTGGTGGGTAGTGGGGGCACCTATTGCGTGGAGCACTGGGTGTGGGGAATGGGGAGTGAATCTTGGAACACTGGAAAAAAAATTTTAGTAACAATAAAATAAATAAATAAATAAATAAATAAATAAATAAATAAATAAATAAATAAAAATCCTGATAATGAATTTAAAATTTAAAATGAAAACATAAAAAGAAAAAGAAAAAGAAGTTAAAAGGAAAAGAAAATGAAAAGCTATATCTATTTATTTTTTTATTGTTACTTAAATTTTTTTCCAGTTTTTCAATATTCATTCTCCACTCCCCACACCCAGTGCTCCACGCATTAGGTGCCCCCAGCACCCACCACCAGGCTATCCCATCCCTCCACCCCCCTCCCTCCATGTCCTTCAGTTTGTTTCTGTGTCCAATGTCGCTGTTGTTTCATTTCTCTCCCTGGATTACCCTACTTCCCATTTACTTTCCTTCTCCCACTGTTTTCTAGGTTACCCCTCATGCACCGCTAGTAAGTGAAACCATGTTGTACTTGACTCTCTCTACTTGGCTTATTTCACTCAGCATAATCTCTTCCAGTCCAGTCCATGTTGCTACAAAAGTTGGATATTCATCCTTTCTGATGGAAGCATAGTATTCTATTGTATATATGTACCACATCTTTTTATCCATGCATCTGTTGATGGGCACCTTGGCTCTTTCCACAGTTTGGCAATTGTGGCCATTGCTGTGATGAACATTGGGGTACATATGGCCCTTCTTTTCACTACATCTGTATCTTTCAGGTAAATACCCAGTAGTGCAATTGCAGGGTCATAGGGTAGCTCTATTTTTATTTTTTTTTAAGGATTTTATTTATTTGACAGAGAGAAACATATCCAGAGAGGGAACACAAGCAGATGGAGTGAGAGAAGGAGAATCAGGCTTCCTGCCGAGCAGGGAGCCCGATGTGGGATTTGATCCCGGGTCTCCGGGATCATGACCTGAGCCAAAGGCAGTCGCTTAACCAACTGAGCCACCCAAGCGCCCCTGTTTTTAATTTTTAAAGGAATCTCCACACTGTTTTCCAAAGCGGCTGCACCAGTTTACATTCCCACCAACAGTGTAAGAGGGTTCCCCTTTCTCCGCAGCCTCTCCAACACTTGTTGTTTCCTGTCTTAATTTTGGCCATTCTGACTGGTGTAAGGTGGTATCTCAGTGTGGTTTTGATTTGAATTTCCCTGATAGCTAGTGACGCTGAACATTTTTTCATGTGTTTGTTAGCCATTTGTATATCTTTTATGGAGAAGTGTCTGTTCATGTCTCTTGCTCATTTTTTGATGTGTTCGTCTTTTTTTGGGTGTTGAGTTTGAGTAGTTCTTTATAGATCTTGGATACCAGCCCTTTGTCTGTAGTGTCATTTGCAAATATCTTCTCCCATTCTGTGGTTTACCTGTTTGTTTTGTTGACTGTTTCCTTTGCTGTACAGAAGCTTTTTATTTTGATGAAGTCCCATAAGCTCATTTTCAGAAAAGCTATATCTATAAAATATACAGGTTTTTGGATAGTACTGGGAGCATAATATATTGTTTTTTTCCCTGATGTTGGGATTTTACAGTTTTATGGAGACTCTTTGCTGTTGTCCTCTTGTTCTGGCTTGCCGGGGGAGGGTGCTGCCCCAGTGTTTTTCAGTCAATGTTTCTAGGCTGAATCTCCCTGCTCCCTTTCAAGGGGTTGGGCTCTATGGAAACCGGGTTTTCAGGCTTTCGTTCTCTGGAGGATTTGTTCTTTTGCAGCTTTCTGAAGCTTTTTGGAAAATCAGGGCAAAGCAAACTGTTTGCACCCAGACCTGTGCCTCAGAGAGAGGCCTCAGTTAGCTCCCCTCTGGATGGTGCAGGCAGGGCACACAGACTCTCTCTGTATTTTCCCCTGCACCTTGCCACTTCTCAAAGATAACATGCACCCACAGTCGCTAGCCTGAATGGCGCCTGAAGCCCCCGCTTGTGGCTTCACTCCTGCCCACAGAAACCATTACTGATGCTGGTTTGTGAATGCTTGTTGCTGTTCAGATACTCTCTGGAATCCACACCCATGGTTGAAGCACTAAGACCCCACAGCCCTGCACATCCCATGGAAGTCTGCAGAGTCACCTGCTTTGCAGGTTGCATGCACCTAGCTCAAGTGGTGGACCAAGCGTTGGTGTTAAGGACTCCCCCCACTGCCCGATTCCTTCACGCAGTACTGGAGAGCGCTTTTTATCCCTGGCTAGGAGCCACAGGTTTATATCCCTGTTAGTGGCCATCAGCTTTCCCTGGTTGTCTCTTAAGACCCTTTATTTTTTGTTTGTTTGTTTGTTTGTTTGTTATTTTTGTTATTACTTAAATTTTTCTCCCGGTGTTCCAAGATTCATTCCCCATTCCCCACACCCAGTGCTCCACGCATTAGGTGCCCCCAGTACCCACCACCAGGCTCTCCCATCCCTCCACCCCCATCGCTCCAAGTCCCTCAGTTTGTTTCTGTGTCCAAAGTCTCTGTTGTTTCATTTCTCTCCCTGGATTACCCTACTTCCCATTTACTTTCCTTCTCCCACTGTCCTCCAGATTACCCCTCATGCACCGCAAGTAAGTGAAACCATGTTGTACTTGACTTTCTCTACTTTTCTGCCATCTTGCCCCTCCCTCATGCAACTTCTTTCAAGACACATCTTCAAAGGCAAGGAAACAAAAGTGACAACAAGCTTTTGGGACCTCATCAACATAAAAACTTCTGCATAGCAAAGAAAACAGTCAAAAAAACAAAGAGGCAACCCACGAAATGGGAGAAGATATTTGCAAATGACACTACAAAGGGCTGATATCCAAGATCTATAAAGAACTCCTCAAACTCAACACCCAAAAAAGGGATAATCATGTCAAAGATGGGCAGAAGACATGAACGGACACTTCTCCAAAGAAGACATAGAAATGGCTAACAGACACATGAAAAAATTTTTATCATCATTAGCCATCAGGGAAATTCAAATCAAAACCACATTGAGATACCACCTGACATCATTTAGAATGGCCAAAATTAACAAGACAGGAAACAACAAGTGTTAGAGAAGATGTGGAGAAAGGGTAACCCTCTTAGACTATTGGTGGGAATGCAGCAATTTTAGAGTGGATGTATTATAGACAATTGTAAGTGTTGCCCAACATTCATTCCAGCATGTTCCCTGGGTCCTGTTTATTTTGGGGCCACCTCAGTCCAGCTCCAAGTGGCACACTGCCCACCTGACCTGGTTCACCCAGAGTTTCAACATTATTCCCATTTTCAAGGAGGTGGAACCCTGCAGCCCCACAGCACCCTCCTCAGTACTCAAGGTTGTGCAGCTTGGTCTTTTCCATGATCCCCATTTTTGTTCAGAGCTGTAAGTCTTCTGGGGCACTGAGACACCCCATTCCAGTTTAACTCCCACATCCTTAGAGATTTCAGGGGAGGAGGTAGGCAGGTGGACACCTCCAGATACCTCACGCCCAAGACTAGACCTCCATTGTGCCCACCAGAGAGATGGTAAATGAGGGTGAAGTGGGTGGTGCCTGGGGGTTGCCCAGAAGCTCAGGAACAACCTCTCCAATGCCACAGTTATGCATGGGTAGGTGCCTCCTGCTGAATGTGACAGTCAACCCAGGGCAAGGTTAGGACCCAGGAAATGATACCTTCTCCATGGGGCCAGAGCTCAGCACTGTGCATGTGATGGTCTGAGGATTTCAAGCTCTGGTGTCCTCTACTGGAACTGGGGCTACAGCTTTGCCAAAGTGTGGTAGCTCTAGATGAAGAGAGGTTTGTGTATTTATCTGTGGGAGATTAGGGGTAAGTAGTGCATCAAATGGCTCCCAGATGCCAATTACCATGGGAAACTTCCCAATATCCCTGTTCTACTTATTGTGGCATATATCTCAGATGTGGAGAACTCATTACCAGGGCACAGGAGTAGCATGAGTTACGGTTTTCTCCTATCTCCTGCTTCTTTTCCTTCTGGTTTTCCAAGCAGACTCCTGGACTCCATTCTGCTATCATCTTTGGTGGTTTTGCAGTTTGAATGTGATATATCTGAGTGGTTTTTGTTTGGTTGGTTTTGGGTCTTTGGACTTATTCTGTGTGGTACTCACTGATCCTCCCTGGTGGATGCTTGTTTTGGTGTCTGACACTAATTTGGGGGAAATTTTCCTTTCATTTCTGCCACAGTTGTTTCGTCTGTTCTTGTCTCTCTTCTCCTGCTGGTGTTCACCTTACACACTTGGTAAAACATTGCAGTTGTCTCACTATCCTTGGATATTTTGTCTCCCCTCCCCATTTTTTCTCTTTACTTTCCAATTTTCAAAGTTTCTGTTGTCATATTGTCAAGTCCAGAGATTCTTTCTCCATCTGTGTCCAGTCTACCAACGAGACCATCAAAGGCATTCTTCCTTTCTGTTAGTGTGTTTGAACTCTAGTATTTTTGAGTCTTAGAATTTCCATCCCTGTGTATATTATCCATCTCCTCTTGCATGTTTTCTGTATTTTCTATTGGACCCCTTAAATATTCTTTTAATTCAATTAACCAACCTATGACACATCGTGAGTTTCAGATGTAGAGTTCAGTTATTCACCAGTTGTGTATAACACCCAGTGCTCATCACATCAAGGTCCCTCCTTAATATCCATCACCCAGTTACCCTATCCCCACTACCACCTCCCCTCTGTAACCCTCAATTTATTTCCTAGAGTCCAGAGTCCCCCATGGTTTGTCTCCTTCTTTGATTTCTCCCTCTTCAGTTTTCCATTGCTTCCCCTATTGTCCTCCTTGTTATTCCTTATATTCCACATATGAATGAAACCATGTGATGTTTGTCTTTCTCTGCTTGTCTTATTTCACTTAGCATACTCCCCTCCAGTTCCATCCATGTTGATGCAAATGGTAGGTATTCATCCTTTCTGATAGCTGAGTAATATTCCATTGTATATATGGACCACATTTTTTCATTCTTTTTTTAAAGAAGATTTTATTTGTCAGAGAGAGAACAGGGGGAGTGGCAGGCATAGTGAGAAGCAGGCTCTCTGCTGAGCAAGGAACCCAATGTGGGACTCGATTATGGGACCATGGAATCATGACCTGAGATGAAGGCAGATACTTAACTGAGCCACCCAGGTGTCCCTGGCCCACATCTTCTTTATCAATTCATCTGGTAAAGGACATCTTGGCTACTTCCATAGTTTGGCTATTGCAGACATTGTTGCTATGGACATTGAGATGTATCTATACTTTTATTTATTTTTTAAAACAATACAAATTTCCAGAAGTCTTAGAGACACAAGTATCACTAATCCTAGTTGTAACTGTGGGAGCTCTGAATGTCATTTTTGCTCCTTTCTTTCTGTTCATAATCATCATTCAGTCATGAACTATTTCAATAGTCTTTATTTCTCTTTGATTATCTTTTCTATTTCAAATAAGAAAATTTTTTGAACTCTGCCTGTGATATTACACAATTCAGAAGCCACATATTTCCACAAAGCATCCCCTGGAGACCCACCACTTGTAAAGTGAGAACTGGCTGTCCCTTCCTTTGTAAATTCACTGAGTGTGTCTTAGAACATTCAATAGTTCTAACTAGGTTAGTACTCACATAGGTTTGGAACTATGTGAGGTAATTGATATACCAGTGGGTGATAGTTATGTTACAGTCTTTTCTCTATTGACTAAGTAGCAGAGTGGTTGAGATATGTCCTGAGAGGCATCATGTTATTAACATGATGCATTGCATCCACATTTAGTTCTGTTGCAGTACCTGCATTGGGGAAAATTCATTAAAATCTAAATTAAAAAAACAATAAATAAATAAAAATAAATAAGTAAATAAAATCAAAATCTCCTCCAAACATAGAAAACCTCTCCACATTATGCTGAGTGAAATAAGCCAAGAAGAGAAAGTCAAGTATCACATGGTTTCACTTACTTGCGGTGCAAGAGGGGTAACCTGGAGGACAGTGGGAGAAGGAAAGTAAATGGGAAGTAGGGTAACCCAGGGAGAAAAATGAAACAACAGAGACTTTGGACACAGAAACAAACTGAGGGACTTGGAGGGATGGGGGTGGAGGGATGGGAGAGCCTGGTGGTGGGTGCTGGGGGCACCTATTCCGTGGACCACTGGATGTGGGGAATGAATCCTGGGACACTGGGGAAAAAATTTGAGTAATAATAAAAAAAAAGGAATCACTAAAAAAAAAAAACAAAACACAACCCTCTCCACAAAGACACAAGAGAAACCTTTGTATTTATTTATTTATTTATTTATTTACCTATTTATTTATTTATCTATTTATTTATTATGTACTTATGTATTTCTTTATTCACTTCTTCCTTTTTTCTCTGTTTCTTTCTTTCATTCTTTCTTTCTTATTTATTTTTTTATTGTTACTTAAATTTTTTTTTCATGTTCCAAGATTCATTGCCCACTGCCCACACCCAGTGTTTCATTCAATAGACGCCCTCAGTAACCACCACCAGGCTCTCCCATCAAACCACTCCCTTCACTCCAAGTCCCTTAGTTTGTTTCTGTGTCCAAATTCTCTGTTGTTTCGTTTCTCTCCCTGGATTACCCTACTTCCCATTTACTTTCCTTCTCCTACTGTTTTCTATATTACCCCTTATGCACCGCATGTAAGTGAAACTATGTGATACTTGACTTTCTCTACTTGGCTTATTTCACTCAGCATGATCTCTTCCAGTCCAGTCCATGTTGCTACAAAAGTTGGATATTCATCCTTTCTGATGGAGGCATAGTATTCCATAGTACATATGTACCACATCTTTTTATCCATTCATCTGTTGATGGGCACTTTGGCTCTTTCCACAGTTTGGTGATTGTGGCCATTGCAGCAATGAACACTGGGGGTACATATGGCCCTTCTTTTCACTATATCTGTATCGTTGGAGGTAAATGCCCAGTAGTGCAATTGCAGGGTCATAGGGTAGCTCTATTTTCAATTTTTAAAGGAATCTCCACACTGTTTTCCAAAGTGGCTGCACCAGCTTGCATTCCCACCAACAGTGTAAGAGAGTTCCCCTTTCTCCGCAGCCTCTCCAACACTTGTTGTTTCCTGTCTTGTTAATTTTGGCCATTCTGACTGGTGTAAAGTGGTATCTCAGTGTGGTTTTGATTTGAATTTCCCTGATAGCTAGTGACGCTGAACACATTTTCATGTGTCTGTTAGCCGTTTGTATATCTTCTATGGAGAAGTGCCTCTTCATGTCTCTTGCCCATTTTTTGATGTGATCACCTGCTTTTTAAATGTTGAGTTTGAGTAGTTCTTTATAGATCTTGGATACCAGCCCTTTGTCTGTAGTGTCATTTGCAAATATCTTCTCCCATTCTGTGGTTTGCCTGTTTGTTTTGTTGACTGTTTCCTTTGCTGTACAGAAGCTTTTTATTTTGATGAAGTCCCAGAAGTTCATTTTCGCTTTTGTCTCCTTTGCCTTTGGAGACGTGTCTTGAAAGAAGTTGCTGTGGACGATGTCAAAGAGGTTACTGCCTATGTTCTCTTCCAGGATTTTGATGGATTCCTGCCTCATGTTGAGGTCTTTCATCCATTTTGAGTTAGTCTTTGTGTGTGGTGTAGGAGAATGGTCTAGTTTTATTCTTATATACATAGCTGTCCAATTTCCCCAGCACCATTTATTGAAGAGACTGTCTTTTTTCCACTGGATATTTTTTCCTGCTTTATCAAAGATGATTTTCCCATGGATTTGTAGGTCCATATGTGCACTCTCCACTCTGTTCCATTCGTCTATTTCTCTGTTTTTGTGCCAGTACCATGCTGTCTTGGTAATCACAGCTTTGTAATAAAGTCTGAAGTCAGGTAACGAGATGCCCCCAGCTTTGCTTTTCTTCTTCAGCAATTCCTTAGCGATTTGGGGTCCTTTTTGGTTCCATATAAATTTTAGGATTATTCCAGCGTTTTGAAGAATGTTGGTGGAATTTTGATTGGAATGGCATTGAAAGTGTAGATTGCTCTGGGCAGTATAGACATTTTGACAATGTTTATTCTTCCAATCCATGAGCATGGAATGGTCTTCTATCTTTTTGTGTATTCTTCAATTTCTTTCATGAGTGTTCTGTAGTTCCTTGAGTACAGATTCTTGACTTCTTTGGTTAGGTTTATTCCTATGTATCTTGTAGTTTTGGTGCTATAGTAACTGGAATCAATTCTCTGATTTCCCTTTCCATTTTTTTGTTGTTAGTGTATAAGAATGCAACTGATTTCTGTGCACTGATTTTGTATCCTGCCACATTACCAAATTGTTGTATGAGTTCTAGTAGTTTGGGGGTAGAGTCTTTTGGGTTTTCCACATAAGAGTATCATGTCGTCTGCAAAGAGAGAGAGTTTGACTTCCTCTTTGCCAAGCTAGATACCTTTTATTTCTTTCTGTTGCCTGATTGCTGTTGCTAGGACTTCTAACACTATGTCAAACAGTAGTGGTGAGAGTGGGCATCCTTGCCTTGTTCCTGATCTCAGAGGAAAGGCTGTCAGTTTTTCCCCATTGAGGATGATATTCACTGTGGGTTTCTTGTAGATAGATTTTATGAGGTTGAGAAATGTTCCCTCTATCCCTATACTTTGAAGAGTTTTGATCAGGAACGGGTGTTGTATTTTGTCAAATGCCTTTTCTGCATCAATTGAGAGTACCATGTGGTTTTTCTCTCTTCTCTTATTGATTTGTTCTATCACGTTGATTGTTTTGCGAGTGTTGAACAACACTTGCATCCCTGGGATAAAACCTATTTGGTCATGGTGGATAATCTTTTTGATGTATTGTTGGATCCTGTTGGCAAGGATCTTGTTGAGAATCTTGGCATCCGTATTTATCAGTGATATTGGTCTGAAGTTCTCCTTTTTCATGGGGTCTTTGTCTGGTTTGGGGATTAGTGTGATGCTGGCTTCATAGAAAGAGTCTGGAAGTTTTCCTTCCGTTTCTATTTTTTGAAAGAGCTTCAGGAGTATAGGTGTTATTTCTTCCTTGAATGTTTGGTAGAATTCCCCAGGGAATCTGTCTGGGCCTGGACTCTTGTTTTGGGGGAGGTTTTTGATCACTACTTCGATCTCATTACTAGATATAGGTCTATTCAGATTGTCAATGTCTTCCTGTTTCAGTCTTGGTAGTTTATAGGTTTCTAGGAATGTATCCATCTCTTATAGGTTGTTAAACATATTGGCATATAACTGTTGATAATAATTTTTGATGATTGTTTCTATTTCCTCAGTGTTAGTCGTGATCTCTCCCCTTTCATTCATGATTTTATTAATTTGGGTCTTCTCCTTTTCTTTTTGGATTAGGTTGGCCAATGGTTTATCGATCTTATTGATTCTTTCAAAGAACCAGCTTCTAGTGTCGTTGATGAGTTCTACTGTATCTCTAGTTTCTGATTCATTCATCTCTGCTTTAATCCTTATTATTTCCCGCCTTGTGTGAGGGTTTAGTTTAATTTTTTCTTGATTTTCCAGCTCTTTAAGGTGTAATGAAAGTTGGTGTATTCGGAATTTTTCAGTTTTTTTTTGAGTGAGGCTTGGATGGCTATGAATTTCCCCCTTAGGACTGCCTTAGCTGTATCCCATAGGTTTTGGATTGATGTATCTTCATTGTCATTGGTTTCCATGAAGTGTTTCAGTTCTTCTTTGATTTCTTGGTTGATCCACATATTCTTGGGTAGGATCGTCTTTAGCTTCCAAGTGTTTGATTTTCTCCTGAATTTTTTATGGTGGTTGAGTTCCAGTTTCACGGCATTGTGGTCAGAGAATATGCGGGGAATAATTTCAATCTTCTGGTATCGGTTGAGCCCTGATTTGTGACCTAGTATGTTGTCTTCTCTGGAGAAAGTTCCATGTGCACTCGAGAAGAATGAGTATTTTGCTGTTTTAGGGTGAAATGTTCTGAATATATCTATGAGATCCATCTGGTCCAATGTGTCATTCAAGGCTCTTGATTCTTTGTTGATTTTCTCTTTAGATGATCTGTCCATTGCTGAGAGTGGTGTGTTAAGATCTCCTACAATTAATGTATTTGCATCAATATGATTCTATATTTTGTTTAACAGTTGGCTTATATAGTTGGCTGCTCCCATGTTGGGGGCATAAATATTTACAATTGTTAGACCTTCTTGATGTATAGACCCTTTAAGGATGATGTAGTGTCCTTCTGTGTCTCTTACTACAGTCTTTAGACTAAAATCCAATTTGTCTGATATGAAAATTGCTATCCCGGCTTTTTTGGGTCCATTGGCATGAAAGATGGTCTTCCATCCCCTCACTTTCAATCTGGAAGTGTCTTTAGATTCAAGATGAGTCTCTTGTAAAAAGCGTAAGGATGGGGCCTGTTGTTTTATCCAGTCTGCAACCCTGTGTCTTTTTATTGGAGCATTTAGGTGGTTCACATTGAGAGTGATTATTGATAGATACGTTTGTATTGACATCATGTTGCCTGTGGAGGTCATGTTTCTATAGATTACCTCTGTAAATTTCTGTTTTGTGTCACTCTTGAGTTCGTTTCTCCTCTATAGAACCCTTCTTAGCATTTCTTGTAGTGCTGGATTGGTGGTTGCATAATCCTTTAGACCTTGGCCATCTTGAAAGCTCTTTATTTCTTGTTCCATTTTGAAAGTCAACCTTGCTGGGTACATTATCCTTGGTTGCATATTTTTGTCATGTAATTTCCTGAATATGTCTTGCCAGCCCTTTCTGGCTTGCCAGGTTTCTGTGGAATGGTCTGACATTATTCTGATGGTCCTTCCTCTATAGGTAAGTGATCGCTTTCCCATAGCTGCCTGTAAGACATATTCTTTGGTTTTATGATTTGAGAATTTTACTATTATATGCCTGCAGGTTTTTCTGGCCTCATTGATCTTGGAGGGTGTCTCTCTGCTTCTAGGACATGAACATTTGTTTCATTCCCTGATTTGGGAAATTTTCATCCATGATTTGTTCAACAATATCTTCTAGGCTTCTCTCTCTCTCAACTCCTTCAGGGATTCCAATAATTCTGATAGTGGAGTGTTTCATGGCATGATTCATTTCCCTTATTCTGTTTTCTTGGGATTTTAGCTGTTTGCTCCAAGACTTCTCTTGCTCCTCCTTCTTAATCCATCTGTCTTCTAAATCACTGATACGATCTTCAGCTTCACTTACTCTGGCTGTTAGCATATTTTAATTAGATTGAATCTCGTCTAAAGCCTTTCTAACCTCAGCTTTCACTTCTGTTACTTTGGCTTCCACTTTGAGACTAATGTTCTTTTCTAAATTAGCCATTGCTTGGATGATTGCTGCCCTTAATTCCATTTCTGTCAAATGTTTATGTTCATTTCCAGTAATTCTGTGACCGAGGTTGCAGTCTTGGGGTTCTTCTTCTGTTGGGTGTTCCTTCTCCGAGTCATTGTGGTGAGGAGTGGTTGAGGGGGTGTATGGCTAACTATATCAGCCATTATCTAGGTGGATTGGTCGGTGGAAGGTTTTGGAGCAACCAGAATTCACCACTGAAAGGGAGGAGAATGAAAAAAGAAAATGGAAGAGAGGAAGCAGGAAAAGAAACCCCTGCCATAGCGGGACCCAGTGGTAGGATTTATATGGTCCAAAACTGTTACAGGGTAAAGAAAAGGGTTATCAAGAGTAAATGAAGAGATCAAAAAGCAAATCCTAACCTATATGACCCCCAAGACCAGTATTTATATAATATAAAAGCAAAGACAATTACACAAACACACTGACAAAGTAGAATGGGCAGGTGAGGGCAGACACTACTTGTGGGCAAGGAATGCGTTTCAGACGCTCCCGAGTTTGTCTTGTTATTATTGTTTGAGGAGCCCACTTTCAAAAGATATAGGGAGATTAGAATGGGTTGTATATAGGGTTAGTATTGAATGGGGATTTGGGATTGACTTGAGGCTTATAACTACATGTACACATTAAAGAGAGAATAAAGGAAAGAGGAGAGAAGAAAGGGAAAAACAGAGAAAGCAAACAGGGAAACAAGAGGCAACAACAAGAGCAGAAAATATAGGAGTGTGTTTGAAAAAATTTCAAGGTAAAAAAAAATGTTATGGGGTGTTGTATTGAGTATCACGTTGTGATAAAAAGGGGGTTAAAAATTGAAAGAAGAAAAACCATGAGAATGTATTTTTAAGCTTAGAATGGAAACTTTAAAAGTAAAAATAGAAAAAAGTTTAAAAAAGTAAATAAGGTTGAAAACTATCAATAAGTTGTAGGGCTTTTGGTACTTGTAATCAGTGTCAGGAGTTTAATCGCCTTTCCCCTGATTTGGGGTTTTGCAGTTTGAGTGTTGTCCTCCTGAGCTTCTGGCTTGCTTTCCTTAGTGCTGGCTTTTGTTACAGATAAATGGAGGAAGGACAGAATGCTCTGGTGTATGATTTCTCTATCTCCATTTTTTAGGGCAAAAATTTGCCCTGTGACCTAAATTCTTTGATGAATCTAAGAACAATTACTGTTTTTCAGTTTATTCAGTTGTTTTCTTGTTGAAAGGATGGGAGTGATCCTTCAAAGGTCTTTATATTGCAGAGGAGAATCCTGAAGTCTAGGCTGTATTGTACCTGAGGTTTCCTCCAATTGTTGCCAGCAGAGGGACTTAATTCAACTTAAATGACCCATGTCCCTTGTTTAGTTTAATGCTGTTCATCCATTTTCTTTCTTCTTTGGCCTATTGAGAGCAATTTGTCTATGAAGAAGGTGACAGTTTAAAAATGTGGTCAGTGTGTTCAGTACCTGTCCCTGCAATGAGGTTGTGAGCTCCCAGATTAGAAGGCAGATGACAGGTGGGCTCCAATTTATGTGGGGTGAACCCTTTCAGAACCAGCTTCAGGCCAAAAAAAGACTCTGGCCAGTGCCCCATGCAAACCAACTCACTTACTTCTTTGTTTCCAGGTTTAGGGCTCACCTGAATCTCTTGTTGACCAACTCATCAAGGTAACCTTCCAGGAGAGGTGTGGAGAGCATCCCAGGAGAGGCAAACAGCAGTTACAGATACACAAAGCCCAGCAGTGGCATGGTTTTGGACCTTGGTCTACAAACTCACCTCCAAATTATTGCTGGGAAAAGAGGGATGCAATGAGAGTTCCTCAGCCTGATGCCAATTGTGGCAGTCAGTATACACAGTCTGCTGGCTGGAGGAAGAGCCTTCCAAGTGTCATCAGTGTGTGTGTGGGGGGGGCACTGACCACTGGACCCTGAGGGAACAAGTTCTAAGCCAGAACTTTGGAAACAGTAATCAGAAACAATGTTGTCTGGAGCAAGGATGGAGGAGCCAGTGGAAGAGCCTGGGAAGGAAGCAAGTGGAATGTTGGGAGTGGGGTGAAGGACAGGCCCAGTGCTGTGGATGCCAAACCAAGGATGCCTGTGCTAGAGTAAGGCTGGAAGAATACCAGAATTAGTAAATTTGCAATAATCCACTTAAACTACTCTTGAAAAACTTTTTTTTTTAACCTCTAAGGGTCAGGTGATTATATTTGGAATACTTTCTGTATCAGTTACTTTTTAGGTGTTAGAAACTAGCCTCTCTGAGAGAAGGCTTAATTCTGGAAAATGTAACTTTTACCACAGTTTGGTTGTAAAAAGCATTTTAAAAAACAAATTTTGGCTCTCATGTGTGAACACATACTGATTAGCTGAGGCTTTCTACTTCTGATGTGGCTGCAGTCCTTAAGAGGAAAAGCAAGCATTGCTGTTATTTGAAACATCTATTGGATCTCATGTTCCTGTGTGTGCATGAAGGAGTCTGCTTTTATGCTTGTAATTTTTGTGTTGAATATCTATTTTTAATTTGCATAATTATGCTTTGATTCTTCATAGTTTCTTATGGAATTGACTTGCATTTATCATAAAAAGTCATTAAAAAGCATGAAATAAGTAGGTGACTAAAAGAGGAGCTCATTTGTTTCGGGGGGCAGAGGATGGGAAAAACACTGGGTGAGATGAGGGGTCACCAAGGCATTGGTAGAGGAATGGTGAGAGGCAAGTCTCTATTCTCCACAGAGAAGAGGGTAGGGGGAGTTGCTACTCTTTCAAGCCAACAATAAAAGAACTATAGTTGAGGGGGATGCTGCCCAATGTTTGGCATCTTGTTTGATAGGATTGTTGATCTGCTTATAGAAAGAGAATCTAACAGGTGTGGTTCTTGGAGACAGCCTGCCTAACTTCCACTTAACACAGCACATACAGACGGTGTGAGTTTCCTGTCAAAAGAATATCTGGAAATCTATCTAAATTGAGCTACTTTGATGCACTGTCCTTCCCAATCATGTAGTCTGCCAAGTGAGGGGACCCAGCATCGCAGGAGCATTGGAGTGTTCTGACATGAACAAATGGAGCAGAGGTCAGGGATTTAGCTAAAGCTGGGGGAACAGAGGAATGGGAAGGACCCAGAAAAGGTTGTGGCTGCACTGTTTCCTTCATCTTTCCTCACATCAGCATTGAGAGAAAAGCAAAAGTCAGAGGGAGAAAATAGAAGTCTTTAGGGGCAGAACAGCCCCCTCCCTAGAGCAGGCACATAGCCTGGAGATGCCAGAATTGGGTATGAGACCAGAGTTTGCAAACTAGACAGATTGTTTAATAAAGGTATATGAACATTTTGGACTGCGTTATTGAGGAAAAAGAAAGAAAGGTTCTAGGGAGGCAATTGAAGGCAGGGATTTAAAAACTATGAAAGGGGGCACCTGGGTGGCTCAGTTGGTTAAGCATCTGCCTTCAGCTCAGGTCATGATCCCGGAGACCCCGGATCGAGCCCCACATCAGGCTGCCTGCTTGGCGGGAAGCCTGCTTCTCCCTCTCTCACTCCCCCTGCTTGTGTTCCCTCTCTCGCTGTGTTTCTCTCTGTCAAATAAATTAATTAATTAAATAAATAAAAAATAAAAACTGTGAAAACATGTCCTGCCATTACCTTGTGGTGTTAAGATAATTCAGTCAGATGGTTTTGGTTTTCAATTATATATTTTAAAAATATTTTCTTCTGATTGTTTTCCATTGGCATGAGGCAGAAGGAAAAAACACTGGCTTACCTTTTTAATTACAAAACCAATAACGCACACTCTCTGTAAAAATTTATGGTGCCATTGTACTCACAGTATAAATAGACTACATTTTATCTGTTCTCCTAATAGCAGGTAGGTGGTATTCCATCCCTGCTTTCACTGCTGCAACGAATAGCCTCATATTTTCAGCTGCTAGTGTGAATATTTCTGTAGATCAGATTCCTGGATTTGGAACTGTTCGGTCAGAGGATTTAGAAATTGGTAGAAATTAGCAAAATTGACCCCCAAATGTGCCAATTTGTAATCCCATCAAAGACATGTGGAAGTGCTCAATCCATGGAAATATTTGCACCCCCCACCCAGTAAGATTCCCATGAGGCCAATAACTAGACTCCCACCCACTGTTGAAGTTAAGGTCTCTCTCAGCTCTGCCTGCCCCTGTAAGTTAGCTAGACCTGGCCTGCTTCAAGCAAGAGCAGTTTCACTTCACAGCTGTATTTTTTTTTTTTAAAGATTTTATTTATTTGACAGAGAGAAACACAGCCAGAGAGGGAACACAGGCAGGGGGAGTGAGAGAGGGAGAAGCAGGCTTCCCGCCAAGCAGGCAGCCTGATGTGGGGCTCGATCCCGGGTCTCCGGGATCATGACCTGAGCTGAAGGCAGTTGCTTAACCAACTGAGCCACCCAGGCACCCCTACAGCTATATTTTGTACACAGGATTGGGATCCACACATAATTTCTGTGTTCACCACCTCCCAGTTTTGAGGAATAACTCCACAGAAAAATGTAAACAGTGGGGAAAACTGAACATACCATGCCTTGTTTTTAAGAAATTTTCAAGAGAGTCATGGAGTTTGACTGGAAGGAGGCTTGGGTTTCTAGTTTGAAAATTCTGGCCTCTTGGGCGGCCTCCAGCATGGACTTTATGGTTCACAGAACATTCAGCTGACTGTCTAAGATCCCTGGGCTTCCCCATTATTTAAAATGTACTGGTAGAGTTATCGGCTATTTAAAAATAATTTAATTTGCCTTTTGTATCAGCTATATGTTTGTTTTTATTTAATGTATAAAAACAATCAAAGGAACAGATAATCTTTATATACAGTCAAGGAACATATTTTTAATGTTATCATATAATATTTGTGAGTAGGACCCCAAAATATTTGCACACTCATGCAAGTGATTATAAAAAACTAACTTTTTCTGAATATCATCCATGGTATGTTACAAGGCTGTAATTTTTTAAAGTTTTTATTTTAATTCCGGTTGTTAATATAGTGTTATATTAGTTTCAGGTGTACAATATAGTGATTCAACAGTTCGTACAACACCAGGTACTCATCACAAGTGCTCTCCTTAATCCCCATCACATATTTCATCCATCCCATCAACTCTCTTCCCTCTGGTAACCATCAGTTTGTTCTCTACACTTAAGGTCTCTCTTTTGGTTTATCTCTCTTTATTTCCCCTTTGTTCAATTGTTTCTTAAATTCCACATATGGTATTTGTCATTCTCTGACATATTTCACTTAGCATTTTTAAAGTTTTTACTGTGTTATTTTTTAAATTTTAAAAAAATTTTATATAAAGTCTAGTTAGTTAATATACAGGGCAATATTAGTTTTACATGTACAATATAGTGATTCCACACTTCCATACAACAGCAGTGCTCATCACAGCAAGTGTCCTCCTTAATCCCCATCATCTGCTTAACCCATTCCCCCATCACCCCCTCTGGTAACCTCTAGTTTATTCTCTATAATTAAGAGTGTTTCTCAGTTTGTCTTTTTTCCCTTTGCTCATTTGTTTCATTTCTTAAATTCCTCATATAATTGAAATCATATGGTGTTTGTCTTTGACTGACTTACTTCCCTTAGCATTATACTCTCTAGCTCTATCCATGTCATTGCAAATGGCAAGATTTCATTTTTTATGGCTAATATTCATATATATATATATATATATATATATATATATATATATATATACCACCTTCTCTTTATCCATTCATCAACTGATGGATATTTGGGTTGCTTCCATATCTTGGTTATTGTAAATAATGCTGCAATAAACATGGGGGTACATTTGTCCCTTTGAATTAGTGTTCTTGTATTCTTTAGGTGAATAATCAATAGTGCTATTGCTGGATCATAAGGTGGTTCTATTTTTAAGTTTTTGAGAAACCTCCATTTTGTTTTTCCAGAGTGGTGTACCAGTTTTCATTCCCACCAACAGTGTAAGAAGTTTCCCCTTTCTTCACATCCTCGCCAACACCTGTTGCTTCCTGTGTTGTTCATTTTAGCCATTCTGACAGGTGTGAGGTAATATCTCCCTGTAGCTTTGATTTGCATTTCCCTGATGATGACTGATGTTGAGCATTTTTTTCATGTGTCTCTTGGAAATCTATATGTCTCCTTTGGAAAAAATGTGTTTTCATGTTTCTGACCATTTTTAAACTGGATTATTTGTTTTTGTGGGTTTTGAGTTTTATAAGTACTTTCTAGATTTTGGACACTAACCCTTTATCAGATAAGTCATTTGCAAATATCTGCTCCCATTCAGTAGATTGCTTTTTAGTTTTGTTGATTATTTCCTTCACTGTGCAGAAGCTTCTTATCAGGCTGAAGTCCCAACAGTTTATTCTTGCTTTTGTTTCCCTTGTCTCCAGACATGTGTCTAGTAAGAAGTTGCTGTGTCCAATGTCAAAGAAGGTGCTGTTCGTGTTCTCCTCTAGGATTTTGATGGCTTCCTCTCTCAAATTTTGGTCTATCATCCATTTTGAGTTTATTTTTGTGTATGGTTTAATAAAAATGGTCCAGTTTCATTCTTTTCATGTTGCTGTCCAATTTTCCCAACACTGTGTGTTAAAGAGACTCTCCAACTGACCACATAGGTGTGGGTCCATAATTGGTGACTGAACTTAAATCTCCAGCCTCTCTCTTCACTCTCTGAGTTCAGGGGTGGATGGAAGGGGGCTAAATTTCAAACTTTTAATACATAGTTGGTTTCCTTGAAAACCAGTTCCACCCTTAGGGGGCTTTCTAAAAGTCATTTTATTAACATAAATGGGGTGTGGTTGAAAGGGGCTTGTTCTGAATATCAAAAGACACCCTGATAGCTCTTATTACTTAGGAAATTTTAAGGATTTTAGGAGTTTTGTGCCAGAATCTATGTGGAAGGCCATATACTTTTCATTAATCATAATATCACACCGATCTTGTACTTTCCCTGACTCAGCCATGGAGTTGAACACTTCTTGAGGAGGCTTGATTCCTTTTAGCGGAAAATGGTACTTAAAAACTATGTTCTGGATGCTAAGTGTGCTCATTGGTACTGGGGTGTTACTGTTCTTAAGCTGTCAAAACTGACAGAGCCAAGAACCATATATGTGCACACACAAATCTATCTACTTATTTACCATGTGTGTTCGTGTGCTCCATCTACCTGTACATTGTAAAAACAGAACTACTCTTTCATTTTCTTCTTTCCTCTTCCTGTAGTTCTGTATTTCATCCCTGACTGAAAAACCTCTCACTCTACGTAGAGAATTTTATTTGCCCAATCCCTTGTTGATCGATTCTTGTCATTATTCGTCCTTGTCATGATTATTTTAAAGTTCAAATTGTCCCATAACTGGTCATTGGAGCCTCTTCACCCTGGTTCCTGTGGCCCCATCAGTTTCTGAGCACATTTCAACACAAGATGTTCTAACCCTGGAATTTCTCTGCTCCAACCCTGGAATCAGCCATTTCTCCAAGTTCATTTCAGTAGGAAATGAAATTTAAAACTGGAATCTAAGCCCTAAGTGAACTCATTATTTATGAGGCATCATTGCTTCCACTTTGGAGATAGAATACCTATATAAATAGTATTTTAAAAAATACAAGTTAATTGATACCTGTTATCCAATCTGGTAAGATGTCCCACCGTCTTTCCCCCACTTCAGTTTCTTTCTGGTCTTCCACAGTACACACTGTGGCTCCCAGCAACACGAATTTATTGCTCTTCCTTTGCTTGGTCCTACCATACACACAAAGGAGCTTTGGAATTCCTTCTATTCATTAAAGAAAATCATACACACACACACACACACACACACACACACACACACAAGCAAAGTTTCCTTTTTTTTGTTTGCTTCTGCTGTGCTGAATCTTTAGCCTTTGCTTACATTTTGGTGATGTTTCCTCCACTCCCAAGGAAGTGGGAGAGAAAATCCCAGCCAGGGATCCAGGGAGCTGCCAAAGACCCACACCTGCAGGCAAGTGAGTGCCTCACCACAGGCCCAGGGTGGGATCCGAGGGCTCATAGGGCTGTAACCAGGTATCAGTCTCATCCTCTTCGAGGATGAGTGTCTTTCTAACAGGCAATGGGCAGATGGTGAGGGGATCTGGGTGTTCACCACCGTCGTGAGCTCTGGGCCTGAAATACGCACAGAGCGTTTCTGAGAAGGTGTCGGTGAAGGTGAAGATGTGGGAGCCATCTGACACATTGAAGAAGGACAGTTTTCCTGCCTCCCAATCCAGGAAGATGCCCACACGCCGCGGGGGCACACGCAGGGTGAGCGCAATGCGGTGTGGGTCCAGGATGAAGTACTCACAGCGGTTCCACAGCCCCATCACCCAGTAGCCATTGGCTGGGCTTAGGTGCACCGGCCCTGTGCGCGGCACTGAGGCCAGACACACACCCAGGAACCAGCGGCTGCGCCTGCCCACATGCACTTCCCAGTAGTGGCGGCCGGCAGAGAAACGCTGACAGCTCAGCACACACGTCTGCTCAGAGAATCGCTGGGGATCCTCCACCACTGGGCTGAGCACTGCTCGGCAGGAGGACACGCTCTTGCCATCCTCGGAGACTTCCAGGCTGCGGTGTGCTGAGGCTCGATCAAGGGTTAAGTCCACTGTGCAGAGGCATTAATGCAGGCAGAGAATTAATGCCTCCGAAAGGTGCTTCTGGGCCGCGCCTGTCCCTTTCCCTGACAGGTGAACCTTTACCGCTCCTGGTGGTCATTCCCACCCCCTGAAAGGACCCCTGTGCGTCCCAGCAGCTTGCAAGGCACTGAAGCACTTGAAAGCCATGAGAAGAATCTTTCTGAGCACTTGAAAGCCATGAGAAGAATCTTATTTCTTTCCTGAACTGGAAGTTTCCTAACTGCCAAACAAGGTGCCATGGACAGCAGAGATAGAAAACAGCAGGCTCAGTCTGAGAAAGCCTGGATGAGCATGTCTCCTGTCCTAAAGTGTCCTTTAGATATGCTGTTTTGCCTCCTTTCTTAACATGAACCATTCTGGATGGATTTCTGTTTTTTTCTTATTCTGTTTTATAATAGAGAGATCAACAAATCATAAAATAGCAAAAGTAAAAGAAGTTTTCAGAGCTCTGTAAATTTATAGCAGGGCCCTTAAATCCTGGGTTTACATCAGAATAATTAGTAGAACTTTAAAAGCATACAGAAAGGAAAAAAGAGACTCAAAGATTCAGGGGACGGAGGCGGGCTCCTTTCCCCCAATTCTTGGTCAAGGTGTAGGGGCTCCAGGCTGGTTCAGTTCCTCACGGATGCCACCACCCTGTCATCATGTGAGCTCTGAGCCTTAGTTTTATAGCAATGTTAGGATTTTAAAACTGAACGTGATCTCTGAGATCATCTAGTCCAGTGCCTTGCCTCCAACACCCTACCCCTCAAAGCACACCCACTTGGTAGATGCGAACCCCAAGGATCTCTTCTGTCAAATGAGAGGTTCCTATAAATTGGCCCTCACAGCCTTCATGCTAAATGGAAACAAATCGAGTAAAAACCCAGAAAGTAATGTGTTTTTAGGAGAAGATGTGTGCCCACAAAAAAGGGCATGTGTGAGTGTAATCAGATGTGTGCAGGCAAGCATGTATGTGTGCATGTGTGCACATGCAGGCATATGTGTCATGTTGTGTATGTGCAAAAATAGGCTTATGTGTTTGTGTGTAGGCTCCATACTTGGCTCCTGGACAAATCCTTCCTCCAATCTCAGATCTTTCCACCTCCCTTCTGTTTAAGATCCAACCAGCCCGAGTCACAAGGTCACAGTCCATTGAGTTCAGTTACCTGCATATTGTTGGGCTGCTCTCCACTCTGAAACCAAACAGAAAAGAAAAAAGAGACTCAAAGACCTGGGTAAGATCAGCAACTTTGAGGGAGGTTCAAAATGCATGAGGGATGCTTCAAACCCAATGATCTTATTCCCATGGTGACAGCTAGTTGGAGTTCAGAACGGTCTGGGTTCACAATGGCATTTCTCTGGGAATTTAGGATTAGGTAAGTGGCTGGTGTCAGTGCTGGGTTATACCAAATCTGCATGTGATCTAACCTTGTACTGAAAAAGGCAGAACAAAGCATGTGGGCAGAGAGAACCAATACAGGTGACTGGGATGCCCTGAAGGTTGCACAAAAACTTTTAATATCTGACCAGCAGGCTCAATCTGAGAAAGCCTGGCTGAGCATGTCTCCTGTCCTAAAATGTCCTTTAGATATCCTGTTTTGCCTCCTTTCTTAACATGAACCATTCTGGATGGATTTCTGTTTTATCTTATTCTGTTTTATAATAGAGAGATCAACAAGTCATAAAATAGCAAAAATAAAAGAAGTTTTCAGAGCTCTGTAAATTTATAGCAGAGACCTTAAATCCTGGGTTTACATCAGAATAATTAGTAGAACTTTAAAAGCATACAGCTTTTGCATAGAATAATTCAATTCTATAAAGATGTCGATTCTTTCTAAATTTATCTATAAATTCACAGCAATCCCATGCAAAACTACTTTTGGATTTTTAAAAGAAGTTTAGTAAATGTATCCTAAAATTTAAAAATGGACCTAAAAATGTGCATTCACTTTTAAAAGGAAGCTGAAATGGAGGAAAACTTGTACTTTGGGGTACTATAAAAGCCATAACGGTGAAAACAATGAAGTAATAGGTTGTCAAATAATAGATCTATCTACACATGAGAACCAAATATGAACTAAAGGCAAAACCCACATTAATGGGGAAATCATGGTCAGTGTGGTAGATGGCACTGGGAAAACTGACTCACTATATGAAGAAAAACAGCTGTATTTTCACCTGGCACCAAATAAGATGGCAAACTTCAGATGTCAGTTTAAAGACATACACATAATGCATGTAAAGTGAAGAGAAGAAAGTGGAAGATAATATCTTTATAGCCTAAGTGTGAGGAAGGTTTTCTTCAACAAAACTTCAAAAATACATGCCATATGGTACAAATTTGATGAATATATATCTGTGTAAGGATAGTAATCTCTCATTGGAGTGAAATACTGTGAATTCCTTCCTCTAGTCTGTCTCCTGTTATTGGCTAAGTCCTTGGTTTCCCACTGAAAGGAAACCATTAATTTTGATAAAATCAAATTCATCAAAGTTTTACCTAATGACCAGGGTTTTTGAGACTTTGTTGATATGTATATGTGTATGTGTGTATATATGTGTCAACATATATGACATTTATGTAATATAAGTCAATATATATGACAGTATGTACTGTCATTATGTGTGTGTGTATATATATATATATATATATATATATATATATATCATGTCACCCTGAATCAATAAAGGAAAAATAGCAACCTCATAGTAAAAACAGCCAAAAAGGGCACATGGGTGGTTCAGTTAGTTAAGCTTCTGACTCTTGGTCAAAGCTCAGGTCTTAATCTCATGGTTGTGAGTTTGAGCCCTGCATTGGGCTCCACAGTGGGCATGGAGTCTACTTAAAAAAAATGGCCAAAGGACATGAAGTGGCAATATGCAAGAGGGGAAACCCCAAAAGTCAACTAGCATATGAAGAAATGCCCAAACTTTTCTGTTCAGAGGCAAACAGACTGAAAGAACAATGAGCAATCATTCATCCCCATCGACTGGCTAACTCAGAAAATGGCTTATATGGTATGTGGGCACATGGAATCTCCATGCACTGCCAATGGCAGGATGATGACACTGCCTTTGGGCGATCCCTCTCTCTCACTTAGTGACATATCCCCCATGGGCCAGCAATTCCCTTCCTGGGT
>PITA01025576.1:0-24130 GCA_004023965.1 Spilogale gracilis
TAAGTATCTTATGGTTTTTGGTGCTATAGTAAATGGAATCGATTCTCTGATTTCCCTTTCTATTTTTTCGTTGTTGGTGTATAAGAATGCAACTGATTTCTGCGCGTTGATTTTGTATCCTGCCACATTACCGAATTGTTGTATGAGATCCAGTAGTTTGGGGGTAGAGTCTTTTGGGTTTTCCACATATAGTATCATGACATAGCTTTAAAATGATAATTTAAAAATATGTCTCAGCTATGGTTTTAATATAATGGGAAGTAACAAAATGTCAGTATACCAGTTTGAGTAATGTCAATAGTTTAATATTGCAAAATGTTCCTTTGGTGAGCCTTTGTTGAATACTATACTAGTTCATACACATTTTGGATCACAAATTGGATCCACAAATTAAAGCATGGAAAGAGAAACAAGTAAATGGACATTCAGCACTAACTAGGAAACAATACTTAAGCAACAGTCTGGTTCATTCACGCTATTTGGGAGGAAGTATTTGGCAAATGAATGAGTCTCTTTCTTTCTTAAGTGTTTGCACCTCTTGTACTCTTGCTGTACTCAGAACCACTGCTGCCAACCCACATACTTATGGCCTTCCCATACAGATACTTTTCCCAAGGGTGTACAACAATACGTGAGAAGCATTTCCCTGGGGCCTGATTTGTGTTGGTTCCAGAGTAGGCGTATAGGCTTATGGGTTGAGCCCTGATAGTGCTAACTGCCAGACCTCAAGTTACAGAGGTGTTCATGTATTCTGTAATAAATATATTTTTGTATGTGTGTCTGTATGTGTAGCCTTATTTTTGTTTGTCGTATGTGAGGCTTTCTGGAGAGTAAGGGCCATGATTGGGATCCCTCCAGAATTCAAGTCTACCCAGAATGTCATTATGTAATATTATTTAGAGGTAATGTATTTACAAATGTAATTAGAAATCATTGTGTTTTTTTGGGTGTTGAGTTTGAGAAGTTCTTCTTTATGGATCTTGGATACCAGCCCTTTATCTGTAGTGTCATTTGCAAATATCTTCTTTGCAAATCTTCCATGGGTTGTCTCCTTGTTTTGTTGACTGTTTCCTTTGCTATGCAGAAGCTTTTTATCTTGATGAAATTCCAAAAGTTTATTTTTGCTTTTGTTTCCTTTGCCTTTGGAGACCTGTCTTGAAAGAAGTTGCTGTGGCCAATGTAAAAGAGGTTACTGCCTATGTTCTCTAGGATTTTGATGCATTCCTGTCTCACACTGAGGTCTTTCATCCTTTTTGAGTTTATCTTTGTGTATGGTGTAAGAGAATGGTCAAGTTTCCTTCTTCTGTATATAGCTGTCCAATTTTCCCAGCACAATTTATTGAAGAGACTTATCTTTTTTCCATTGGATGTTTTTTCCTGCTTTGTCAGATTATTTGACCAGAGAGCTGAGGGTCCATATCTGGACTCTCTATTCTGTTCCACTGATCTATGTGTCTGTTTTTGTGCCAGTACCATGCTGCCTTGGTGATCACAGCTTTGTAATATAGCTTCAAATCAGAGCATGATGCCCCCAGCTTTGTTTTTCCTTTTCAACATTTCCTTGGCTATTCGGAGTCTTTTCTGATTCCATATAAATTTTAGGATTGTTTGTTCCAGCACTTCGAAAAATTCCACTGGCATTTTGATCAGGATGACATTCAAAGTTTAGATTGCTCTGGGCAGCATAGACATTTTAACAATGTTTATTCTTCTGATCCATGAGCATGGAATGTTTTTCCATCTTTTTGTGTCTTCTTCCATTTCTTTCATGAGCATTCTGTAGTTCCTAGAGTATAGACCTGTTTACCTGTTTGGTTAGGTTTATTCCAGGGTATCCTATGGTTTTTGGTGCTATTGTAAATGGAATTTGATTCTCTAATTTCTCTTTATCAGTTAAATTGTTAGTGAAAACTGATTTCTGTGCATTGATTTTGTATCCTGCCACATTACTGAGTTCTAGTAATGTGAGGGTGGAGTCTTTTGGGTTTTCCATATGAAGTGTCATGTCATCTGTGAAGAGAGAGAGTTTGACTTCTTCTTTGCCAATTTGAAACATTTGATTTCTTTTTGTTTTCTGATTACTGTTGCTAAGACTTCTAGTACCATGTTGAACAATAGTGGTCAGATTGGGCATCCCTGTCATGTTCCTGATCTTAAGGGATAGGCTCTCTGCTTTTCCCCATTGAAAATGGTATTCATTGTGAGTTTTTCATAGATGGATTTTATGTATTTGAGGAATGTTCCCTCTATCCCTATACTCTTTTAATCAGTTTTAATCAGGAAAGGATGCTGTATTTTGTCAAATACTTTTTCTGTATCAATTGAGAGGACCATGTAGTTCTTTTCTCTCCTCTTACTCATGTGTTCTGTCACATTGATTAATTTGCAAATGTTGAACCATCCTTGCATCCCAGGGATAAATCCTACCTGGTCATGGTGGATTATCCTTTTAATGTACCATTGGATCCTATTAGCTAGGATCTTATTGAGAATTTTGGCTTCCATATTCATCAGGGATATTGGTCTGAAATTGTCCTTTTTGATGGGGTCTTTGCCTGGTTTTGGGATCTAGGTAATGCTGACCTTATGGAAGGAGTCTGGAAATTTTTCTTCTGTTTCTATTTTTTGAAACAGCTTCAGGAGAATAGGTATTATTTCTTCTTAGAATGTTTGATAAAATTCCCCAGAGAAATCCATCAGGTCCTGGACTCTTGTTTTTTGGGAGGTTTTTGATCACTGTTTCAATCTCCTTACTGGTTATTGGTCTATTTGGCCACTTTGGAAAACAGTGTGGAAATTCCTCAAAAAAATTAAAAATAGAGCTACCCCATGACCCAGAATTTGCACTAATGGATATTTACCCTGAAGATATAGATATAATGAAAACAAGGGCCGTATGCATCCCAATGTTCATAGCAGCAATGTCCACAATAGCTAAACTGTGGAAAGAGCTGAGATGCCCTTCAACAGAGGAATGGATAAAGATGTGGTCCATAATACAATGGAATATTACTCGGTCACCAAAAAGGACGAATACCCAACTTTTTCATCAATATGGGTGGGATTGGAGATTATGCTAAGTGAAATAGTTAAGCAGTAAAAGTCAATTTTCATATAGATATATGATATATCTCCACACAATTATTTGCGGAACATAGGGAATAGCATGGTGGACATTAGGAGAAGGAAGGGAAACATGAGGGGGGATGTACTTGGACGGGGAGATGAACCATGAGAGACTGTGGACTCCAAGAAACAAACTGAGGGTTTTAGAGGGGAGGGGGCTAGGAGAATGGGTTATCCCAGTGATGGGTGTTAAGGAGGGCATGTATTGCATAGAGCACTGGGTGTTATATGCAAACAATGAATCATGAAACACTTCTTCAAAAACTAATGGTGTGCTATATGGTAACTAACATAACATAAACAAAAGATCGCACTGCAAAAAAAAAAAAAAAAAAAAGCATTCTGAATTTAGGATAGGCCCTAAATCTTTACAAGAAGGGTAGAGAACATAGACACATACCTCAGGGAAGAAGGCCGTGTGAAGACAGAGAGATTGGAGTTATGTTGCCAAAAGTCAAGGAATGCCTAGGACTATTACAAGCTGGAAGAATCAAGAAAGGATTCTTTTCTAAAAAAAAAAAAATTAAAAAAAAAAATAAATAAATAAAAAAAAAAAAAGAAAGGATTCTTTTCTAGAGCCATCAGAAGGAGCATGGCCCTGCTGATACCCTGATTTTGGATTTCCAGCATCTAGAATGTGAGGGAATAAATTACTATTGTTTTCAGCTACTTAGTTGTGTCATTGCGCTACAGAAATCCTAGGAAATTAATATAGAGCGGTACTGGTTACAATAACTCTCCTGTGGACATTGACTCCTGTCTTTCTGTAATCAGTAAGAATAACCCAAAAAATGTTTTCTCCTCATGTACTCTTGTAATTATTATATCAGCATGATGGAATCCTATTACAGGTTCATTTGACTGAATTAAATTCAACTTCTCAAAAAAGAAAGGAAGAAGGGGAAAATGATAATTTCACCAATGTTGGCAAGTGACATGTTCAGCACTCACTCTGTATGTATCTCATTTGGAGTGAACTTCAGTTTTGAAATATTAATTTATATATCTCAGTCTACTTTCTCTATGCTGCTCAGAGTATCAGCTCCCTTTCTTCCCCTTCTCTCCAATCTCTGCTCCTCCCCTCCTTTCCTCTCCCTTCCTCTCCCTTCCCAGCCCTCCTCTCCCCTATCCCTTTCTTCCTCTCCTCTTCTCTCCTCTCCTCTTCTCTTCTCTTCTCTTCTCTTCTCTTCTCTTCTCTTCTCTCTTCTCTCTTCTCTCTTCTCTCTTCTCTCTTCTTTTCTCTTTTCTCTTCCTTTTCTTTTTTCTTTTTAAAAGATTTTATTTATTTGACAGAGAGAGAGAGCACAAGCAGAGGCAGAGGGAGAGGGAGAAGCAGCAGACTCCCTGCTGAAGAGGGAGACTGATGCAGGACTTGATCCTAGCCAAAGACAGATGCTTGATCCCATGAGCCAAAGGCAAATGCTTAACTGACTGAAACATTCAGGAACCCCTTATTCTTTCTTTTCTAATAAAACATGGTTCCTAAATACAAACAAATTAACACATCCGTGCTCAACCAAAGAGACAGTGATCTACTCCAATATTGGGTGGGAGAAACCTGACTGCACTGGATTTAGTCTCTACTATGTAACCCTGGAACAGAATATCATTATTATGTGTTCCATGAACTGAATATGATGTTCTGGACCCACTCTGTGCACATTCAAACACCCATTTTCAAACCGACTAAAGGATATAATTCAGAGATCCAGGCTATTCTAGGTTCTACTATGGATGTTGGTCAAGTATTATGAAGAAATAGAAAATATACTCATAAATGGTTGAAATACATTGTGCCATATAAAACTTTATAAAATTGCCTTGGAACATGTAGCCTAACATTTTAATGTTTCCTTCCTTAGAACATGTAGCCTAACATTTTAATATTTTCTTCCCTCCCTCCGTTCCTTCCTTCCTCCTCTCTTTTTTTCTTTTGGAGGTGGGAGAGAGAAAGCTCTTTGAAGAAATCTTTATGGTGGACTGGTGAAGATAACTGGCATGAATTATAGTTCTGAAGCAGTTCTTTTGCACCTTCAGGGTGGTAAACATACTTTGAGGAGTGTTAGATGAGTGTAGACATGAGAACCACAAGATGGAGGAGAAAGGAGCCCTTCATGCTTGTAGGCACAATCATCAGTGTCTTCAATAGATCCTTTAAACAAGTAGTATATTTTCTTGATCTCTGGAATAGAAATAATTTTGGAATTGAAAATCACAGGATTTGAAATCCAAAAAACCTAAGCTTGAGTACATTCCAAAGCTTAGTGGATGCTCAGTGTTGGGAAGTCCTAGTGTATTGAGGTCTCAATTTCATCATGGAAATGGGCAAAATAACAGTTGCTCATGGAATTCTCATAAAGATTAAGAAGATAGCTTATATCAACTGACTAGTACAGTTTCTAATGTATAATAGGCCCTGATCAAATGGAACCTTCCTAGATGCAGGCTTATTGGAAGCCAGATCCTCAGGCAACAACCTATAAAGTATGCAAATATAAACAACCCTGTGGGCCCACAGTTCCAACTCATGCTAGCTTCCTGACCAGGCAGGTAGAGATGTCTCCCTGGCAATGTTTGCAAATATTGGGGCTCCAGACAGATGCATATGGTACTTTGTGGGAGGTACCAGTAGACTGCAACAAGGCCAGTAGAGAAAGCAGAGATCACATGCCCCTGCCTACATTTCGTGAGAGCTCCTCCTTAGCCTCTAGATGTGTGATAAACATGAAGCCCACCCCTCAGGCTGCAACCCCAAGATAGGTAAACAGGCCTTTCTCACAGGAAGTCTGGAGTTGTGTTTCGTTCTGCTGTCTGTGCCATGCCATGGAGGCGGTAGCCTACCAAGAAAGGTCTCTCTGATTACTTCAGTCCCGAGGGACCCAGAAATGCAGGCTCTTCTGGCCATTAGGGCCAGATGCTTCAGAGACATCCCCTGTGTGGACTGTCTGCACCAATTTGACAGGTCTTGGCGGGGTTGTGAGGGAGCCTGGGGCCAGGTCATTTTTGCTCTTTGTGGTGGGGCTATAGGGAGTGTGGAGCAAGGATGAGCCCCCCCCCCCCAGGCTGCAGCTGCAGTGGGGCCACAGGAGTGTACAGAGGAAGGCAAGCTGGCTGACTCTCACAGGACTGTGTGAAATCATAAGGGCTAGGCAAGCCTGTCTGCCTCAGTGGGGCTGCTGGTAGTGGTGGAAGAGGGCAGGGCAAGTCAACCGGTTCAGTAGCAAGATAGATTGAGAGTATAAAAATGGTACCTGTTAGCCCCTTTGTCCCTGAAAAAAGTCCCAGCAGGCCCCTTTGTCTCCAGTAATGCTTTAAGATGAATTAATGAATTTCCTTCAGGTATGGTCTGGTGTGACTATTTCAACCTGTTGCTTTTCAAACTTCTGCTTTTGCACTGGGTTCCCAGGATAAGTGCATGTGAGCCATTTAAGAGGAGCCTTTCTTTTTCCCACACACTTCTGGTTTTCCTGGATGTAAGCCCCATCAGTTTTCAAAACCACACATTTTAGGGACTCCTCTCTGCCAGGCAAGTCTCAAGGATTGGGGTTCCTGATGTGGGGTACAAATCCCTCACTCCTTGGGGATGCATTTTTTATTTGTAATATTCCTTTCAGTTGTGGTCTGCTGCACTGTGGGTCGGGGGTTGTGGTGAGACCACATCTCTGCATCTCTTACCCAGCTTGATGTGATTCTTTTCCCATTTTTGTAGAGAAGCTGTTCAGCTAGTTTTCTGGTCTTTTTCCTTTGGTGTGGGAGGAGGTGAGTTCAGGATCTTTCTACACTGCTCTCTTTGAAACTTACTGTCTTTTTACCCTGTCACAGAAATGTGTGTGTGTGTGTGTGTGTGTGTGTGTGTGTGTGTGTGTGTGTAGAATATATGTTTTATAATATATATTACTTTAGTTAAGATTTTTTTTGGAATGAGCACTATCCATCAATAGCAGATGTATTTTGAAATGATCCTCTACCTGAACTGATTTCAGGTGGTGCTGGTGATTGCTGCTTCTACTTTCAGACAGTTTTTTACATTTATAATATTTTGGGAGCACTGAGGAAAATCTCTGTCAAAGTTATTCACTCCCTTTGACTAGTACTGTCTTCTCTCTCCTGAATGCCAAAGATGGAAATGCCTCTGGAAAACATGACCAGAGTGAAGGCCCCAGTATTGGCCATGATGCTCCACGCTTGTTCTCTCTGAAGCAGTGGATGTGAATTCATCTGTTGAACCGCATTGGAGAGCTTAATTATGTGCTCTCTCAGAGTGGCAAAGTAGAGTATATTTGTACTAACACTAATTAATATTGAAAAGCCTAGTCGATTTGGTTTTTACTTTTTATTAAAAGTCATCACCACTTGCTAATTATCCTTCCCGTCGTGGCCCGGACAGGGTGATGTTTCCAGACTGTGTTCAGAGCACAGTCTCCTGGTGCCCTGGAGACAACCACTGTGTTTAGAAGGCTTACAGCAAATTATTTTCCACTTAGTAGTCCTAATATTTAGGGTTCAGAAAACCAATTAATACAGTTTACTGGTAAAGAAAGGGAATTAGGTTGGATTAAGGTACAAATTCAGCACAACTTTCTCTCCTCTACTGGTGCAGAAGATAAAATAAATAATAAAAAAGAAAGAAAAAACTTAAACTGGCCTCTGACATACCCACAGTCCATCCTCATATTACTTAAACTTTATGTTGTTCTGAGGTCTTAATTCTAATAAAGATCTGGTGAATATTTGAAATGTTTAATATGCTCTTGTTTTTATTCAGAATTCAAGTCAGATCTGTTCATATTTTTAGTGTTTTGTCTTATTTTCTCTTTTTACTTCAGTAAGCCTTATGGGTCTGGCAATATTTCTGAGAACTACATCTTTTAAAGGATTTTAAATGATGCCTAACCTCAATCTCCTTTATATTCCTAAGATCATATTTCGTAGGAAGTAGGAATTACTAAGAATATGGAAACTAAAAGCCAGATCATTTTATATTTGTTTTTAAAATCAGTGACTGAAAAGTAGGCATGCTTTATCACAGCACAATTTGAGGGCAGTGACTAGGACCCATTATGTACATGGTGCACTTAAAATTCTAGCAGGCTCATTCTTGCATTCTGCTGCCTTTGAAAACACACATGCATGAGGCAGAAGCAAAGCAGGGCAGAGAGTAGGGCGAAGAGGACAGTCTTGTTACTGGTCAAGTCAATGGTGTCTCCAACAGCCTACATACTCTTTCTTATTTATAACATAATATGACTTAGCATTTATATGGCACATAGACTATGTAATAAAACATTTCACATTTCCAGCTCATTTCTCTTAAATGATTTACTCATTTCCTGAATGCAGAACAAAACAACAACATCAACAACAACAACAACAACAAAATACACTGCAGGACAATAGGTACTTAAAAGTATCTTGAGGGAAGTACATCCATCAGACTGTCATTAGTATGTTGAATACACATTATTTTTTTTTAAATTAGTTTTCCTTCCTGGTCCTGAGATAGAATTAGCAACTATAACCCACAGTAATACTTTTTACAGGCTGCTTTCTCTTTCTAGGCAGTTTTTAATCAAAACACTGCAGTTTTGTGGCTGTGGCCTCCTTTAGATATTTCATATATAGCACAGTTTTAATCTAATGTGAACATAAAGAAATAGAGTTACAGAAACTCATTTTCTTCAATACCTCTCCCACGTCTAAACATCCACTTTAAAATAATATCGGTATATCCTGGAGTACATGCTCCCCCTACTCCCTGCACTTATAACTCTGTGTCTCCCTAGTATCAGGTTGGAATACCACATACTACCTATTTTCTCCATGAAGGGTAATTGTAGAAAGAAACATGCTGTATAACTTTGTGCAGGTTTTCCTTGTGATAAAAATTCAATGCATTAACAACCCTTAAAATTTCTCATTTCCTTCACCAAATGTAATGGTTTTATGATTTATACGGGGGGCTGCAGCATATAGGAGGTAAAACCATTCTGGATGGATTATAAAATAATTCTCTATGGTAACTAAGGATCTATATGATTCTGTCTTTCCTCATAGTAAAATTTTTTTTCTTGTGTGTGAACGCTTAGAAAAAGGATGCCTTAGTATAAATATGGTCTTTGGCTTTAGTTTAACAGCTGACATAAACTACAGATTTTTTTTCAGAAAGTAAATGGGATAAGGGGAATAATGGAGTCAAAAATTTTTGAATGCTGGTAATATGGGCCATGTATATGGGCTAGATGGGTAGATCTTACTGTATTTGTTTTTCATTTATTTTTTAAATTTTAATCCTGGTATATTTAACATACAGTGTTATATTAGTTTCAGGTGTGCAATATTCAGTAATTCCGTACATGACCCGATGCACATTGAAGTGCATTCCTTCATTCCCATCACCTATTTCACCCATCCCCCAACCCCATCCCCTCTGGTAAACATTAGTTTTCTTCTCCAGAGTTAAGAGTCCATTTCTTGGTTTGTGTCTCTCTCTTTTTCTTTGTTGATTTGTTTTGTTTCTTAAATTCCACACACAAGTGAAATCATATGGGATTTGTCTTTCTCTGATTAACTTAATTTTGCTTAGCATTATACTCTCTAGCTCTGTATTGTTTTAAATGGCAAGATTTCATTCTTCTTCATGACTGAATAATATTCCATTATATATGTAAGTATCTGTATCTGTTTCTATCTCACCTTTTCTTTATCCATCCATCTATTGATGGACATTTGAGCTACTTCCATAATTTGGCTATTATAAATAATACTGCAATAAACATAGGGGTGAATGTATCCCCCCGAGTTAGTGTTTTTGTATTTTTGGGGTAAAAACCCAAAAGTGCAATTACTGGATCATAGTTTTATTTTAACTTTTTGAGGAACCTCCATACTGTTCTCCACAGTGGCTGCATCAGTTTGTATTCCCACTAACTCATTAAGGTTCCTTTTCCTCTACATCCTCATTAACACTTGTTCTTTCTTGTGTTTTTGATTTTAACCATTCTGACAGTTGTGAGGAGGTATCCCATTGTAGTTTTGATTTACATTTCCCTAATGATGAGTGATGTTCAGCATCTTTTCATGTGTCTTTTGGTCATCTGGATGTCTTCTTTGGAGAAATACCTATTCATGTCTTCTGCCCATTTTTTAATTTTATTATTCAGTTTTGCAGGTGTTGAATTGTGTAAGTTGTTAATACATTTAGGATACTAACCCTTTATCAGATATGTCATTTGCGAATATATCCCCCCATTCCATAAGTTCTCTTTTAGTTTTGTTTATTTTGTCCCTCACTGTGTGGAAGCTTTTTATTTTCATTTAGTCCCAATAGTTTATTTTTGTTTTTATTTCCCTTTACACAGGAGACACATCTTGAGAAATGGCTGATGTCAAAGACATTACTTCCTGTGCTCTCTTCTAGAATTTTTATGGTTTTAGGTCTTACGTTTTGGTCTTTATCCATTTCAAGTTTATTTTTTGTGTATGGTGTAAGAGAGTGGTCCAGTTTCAATCTTTTTTCTATAACTGACCAATTTTCTCAACACCATTTGTTGAAGACACTGTCTTTTCCCCATTGGATATTCTTTCCTGTTTTGTCAAAGATTAATTGACCATATAATTGTGGGTTTATTTCTGGATTTTCTGTTTTGTTCCATTGATTTATGTGTTTATTTCTGTGCCAGTACCTTATACTATTTTGAGTACTTCAACTTTTTAATAGAACTTGATGTCTGGAATTGTGATGCTTGTAGCTTTGCTTTTCTTTTTCAAGATTGTTTTGACTATTTGAGGTCTTTTGTAGTTCTGTACAAATTTTGGGATTGTTTCTTCTAGTTCTGTGAAAAATGCTATTGATATTTTGATAGGTATTGCATTAAATCTGTAGATTGATTTGGAAAATATAGGCATTTTAACAGTATTTGTTCTTCCAATCCATGAGCATGGAATGTCTTTCCATTCCTTTGTGTCATCTTTCATTTATTTCATCAGTATTTCATAGTTTTTAAAGTACAGGTCTTTCACTTCTTTGGTTAGGTTTATTTCTGAGTATCTTATTATTTTTGGTGCAATCGTAAGTAGGGTTGTTTTCTTAATTTCTCTTTCTGCTGCTTCACTGTGTATAGAAATACAGATTTTTGCACATTGATTTTGTATCCTACAACTCTACTAAATTCATTTATCAGTTCTAGTAGTTTCTGGTGGAGTCTTCCCCATGTTTTTATTTCATTTTCAAAGTATGTACAGTTACTTATTCTATTTATTACTCGTTAGGCAATATCAATGAGCAAATATTTGGTGGAGGTGAGTGCATGTCCTTGTCAGCATAGTTTGACTCTAAAAGATATTCTCATTAGATTTCCACTAAATTGAGCCATAGAATAAGCTGATGAAAAATAAAGTGGTTGATAGTCTTAAGAAATAGTCAAACAATAATAATAATAAAAAACAGTCAATGATTATATCAATCAAGATTTTTTTTTCAACTGCTAGTGTCAAAAAGCCCAACTCAAATTGGGATGAGCAAATAAGTTTGGTTTATTTATTCTTGTAACCCAAATGAGTTAGCATAGTCATGGAACTGGTCTTAAGGTTGTTGGAAACCATGGGGATCATCACCTTTGGGACTCTTTTTCTGTGTGGGTTGGACTTATTTTTTTTTATAATGTAGATAGATTTTCTCCATGTGTAGTAGGAACTTCAAATTACATTCCTCCGACTCCATAATCTGAGAAGAAAGTATTTCTTTCCCTCCCAGCTCTAAGTTAGTAAATTCTCTGGTGCTGAAAGTTTCCTAAGTCAGTTACTCACCCCTCCTATCTTCCCGGGTTTTAACTGAAAGAGGATAAATAGTAACAACTATTATGACAACTGAGATCAGTGCATAAAGTCAACTATCACAAATAGTACAGTTATTACCAAATAGGCATACACCTTCCCCAACATGGTCTTATAGCCATCTATGTTTCTACAGTCCACATATTTACCCAGCTTCACAGAACATGGGAGGCCCACCTCAGACATTCATTGGTGGGCAGAAATGAGAGAAAGAGGAGATATTTTGGGTGGTCTTGTCTGTAGAAAGATCTTCTGGACCCTAACATTGCATAGCAGAAAGGGGAAGAAAAAAGAGACCATTTTATTTCTTAGAGATCCAGTAAAACAGGCAACATGGTGAGGTATAGAAATTTATTACTTATTTTGAAGATCAGTCATCCTACCACATAGCCAGGGGATGCCAATTTCTGACCAGTTTGAATAGCCATTCCTCCCACAGTTTGGAGGCATGGTAACAGTGCTCCTTCAATACTGCCTTCTCATTAGAAGTAGATGTTCCATATCCTTTAGAAATCTCAGGAGGGGGAGAAATATTTCTCTTGTCTCTCTATAAAGAAGAATCCTGATTAATGCAGGTGAGGTCATATCCCTTAACCACTCATTGAGACCAGGAGAATCAGATAATATAATTGATACAATCTAAAACATATCTAGACTAGTGGCTCAATGGGTGTCAGAGGAATTTTCTCACAAGAGATGGATGTAGGTTTTATTATTCAAACATGACAACCAGGGATCATTTTGAGCCATATAGTCCAAAAGTAAGGGTGTAAAGGGACAGGTTGGAGTATTAATTTGTGGCAATTTTCATAGAGGAGCCAAATATCAGATATCAAAGTGAGTGAGAGACAGACCACACACAAAATTGTCAATGAAAAATATTAAGAACTGGTTCCACAATTTTTAAGCCTTTTAGATGCTCTATGAATACAAAAGTCTAGGGAAAGTGGAAAGGAGAGGAGGATTTGCAAGATTTCTTTGGAGAGAGTGGCTGTCTTGTACATATGCATCTTTCACCCAAAGTAGGTCCATGGTATATCTCCTGAAATTGTGGGGATGTTTTTGCTGCCAGCATTCTGGTGAACTCTGCTGGTATAAGGACAGGTTGAGAAGGAAAGTTGCTGTTATTTGGGGAATTAATGATGATCCTCCAAAATATCTGGTCAAAGATACATGAAGTCCAGGGAACAGATAGAAGTAGAAATTTGGGCCTGAAGTTTTTTCCACCACAGGATGAAAGCCCCCAAAAGTGAGTTTGTGTAGGCTGAACATTGGAAAACCAAGGAGGTTTCAGGAAGATTGGGGATGTCTTGCTGGAGACCTATCCTCATTATCACAGGAGTTGAAGCCAGACTGGGTGGTGGTCTGCAGTCCTGTTTACCCATATTTATTGTCTCTCCTTGCAGGAGGTTTATAAATTCCTGCCCTGATGAACTCACTGTGGCCAACAGAAGGTGAATATAATTGTGTGTCTCTTATAGCCAGACATTGTAAGAGTCAGTGCTTGCTCCTGGGCTCTTTCTCTGTGCCTTGATGTTAGAAGAATGTGTTATGATGTGGAGCCTTCCTTAACCAAACTCTCTGAATGACTACACTAAACAGAGCCTCTTTGCCCACTCACTCTTGAGGTACATGGTGAGTGAGCAGAAAATAAACTTTGTTGTGTTGAGCCAATGATCTGGGGGGCTGGTTATTTGTTAGCACTACATAAACAATTCTGTCCTGAAGCAAAGGGCCTAGCTTGGGAGCCTCCAAATTCCTCTGAAAATGACTCCTGAACCTCAGCCTTAAATATCTGCCAATCCCAGAGAACGGGATCAGGCACCAGCCAAGTAAGAATACTTTTTTTTGTATTCCTTCACTGCTTCTTCTCCCGTCATCCTGGAAGATTTTGACTAGCAAGAGGGAGGTGATGGGCATCTAATGATGTTAATATTTTGGATTATTATCTGGGACTATATAATATAAGGACTGAATTGAGATTGTGTTGGTGACTTAATGTGATCATTGGGCTATTTATTGCCTGCAAGTGACAAGAAAGATTGATCACTGCCAGAGTGTTGATCTAGTGGCAAGACAAAAATTTTTTCCTACCACCCCACTTCCACCAATTAAAAAACTAAACTAAGCAAATCAAAGCAACATAAAATAACCCAAAGCTTTCCTCCATAGAACAGAAATAAGAGAATGGGAAACCATACAAAAATGAGAATTTTAAACATATATTGTGTTTTGTGCTTGTTTAACATACCAGCTATATAAATACATCAGGAGTTGACAAACAAATGAGCAAAGGGGGCAAAAAGAGAGAGAGAGGCAAGCCAACAAACAGACTTAATTATAGAGAACAAACTGATGGTTACCAGAGGGGAGGGGGGTTGGGGGCTGGATTAAATAGGCGATGGGGATTAAGGAGTACATTTGTGATGAGCATAGGGTGATGCACGGAAGTGTTGAGTCATTATGTTATACACCTGAAACTAATATAACACTGTATGTTAACTAACTGGAATTAAAATAAAAATTTATAAGTGCTGTGAATTGTGTAAGATTGATGATTCACAGACTTGTACCCCTGAAACAATTAATACATTATATGTTAATGTAAAAAATTTAAAATAAATAAATTAAATAAAATAAAAACTTAAAAAAGAGTTGATTTTACAGTAAAGTTTTTTAAAAAGATTTTATTGTTTATTTATTTTATTTATTTTTTAACGTAGGATCCATGCCCAAAGTGAAGCCAAATGCAGGGCTTGAACCCACAACACTGAGACCAAGATCTGAGCTGAGACCAAGAGTCAGTTGCTCATCCAACCACCTACAGGCCCCTAAAGTAAAGTTTCAAATTGACTTCAGAACTAAAGTGTAATTTTAAATGCAAATGAATGGATAGTACTTACATCTTACATTTATATATAAGAACAACATTAGGCATTAAAGTTTTAATTTTAAAGTGGTGGTTTGTTTTTGTCAATGTGTATATCATATGGGAGAAAGAAACTGACACACAGAATTTCATAGTCTGGGAAGATGTGACCCAGCTTTTAGCACAGCACTGAGAGTCAGAGTCTGAAACTCTTACAATCTTGTCTTCACTGTTTTACCTTGTAATTTTGGGCAATTCACTTAACTTTTTCTGTATTCCAGGTCCGTCATCACACAAAAAGAAAAACTTCATGAAGTTTATGTGAGGAATATTTAATTAATGCCTTCAAGAGTCTTAAAAAGATAAAATGCTGCAGAAATATTAAATAGTGAACATCTTCTTTGTGAAACTTATAGGATTGTTAAAATTTGAAAAGTTTAGATCTTCATTCCTCCAAAATGGGGAGAACTAAACTCCAAATAGGGAGTCATGGAATATTTTTAAAAACTAGACCTTAAAAGCTAAAAATTTGGTTTTATACTCACGTAGATGATTTCTGAGACATTTAGTCAATTCAAAATAAAAACATGCTATGCATATTTGTAATAATACCAGTATAAATTTCAAAGTGCTTCCATATTTATTACTTTAATTGGACCATAGAATTGTAGGTTAGGGAGAAATCTTGGCCAACATATGTACTTCCCTTCTCCTTTTTTTCCCAAACTTATGATCTGAGATCATGAGAGGCTCAATAACGTTATTAGTTGTCTCACAAATAATCTAATCATTCCATAAATCCTCCGAAGTAAGGAGGGATTTTATTTCTCTTCTTTTTCTAAATGATTTTGGAGTTTTTAGAGAGAAGTCTCAATTTTGGATTAAGAAACAGCAATAGTGAAGTGAGTTGGCTTGAATGTAGAGTTATGGACAGAATTGGCAGGAAAACCCAGGTTTTCTAACTCTTAATCCTGGTGTTCTTTCCTCTCCACCTAGCTACAATTAATCCTTGCTGTCACATTAGGCCCCCAAATAAAGGTCTGAAATGTGTAGCCTGCAGTTTAGGTTTATACCACATATCTCAGGGCTGGTAGAGTATGACAGGAAAAACAAATGACTGGCTTTGTCTGGCTTGGCACTGTGGGAGTGAGATCTTGGAGCTGTTAGGAAATGACTCAGTTTTTAACCAGAGAGAAAGAGAGAGAGGGAGATAGAGAGGGAAATGGGGGTGGAGTGGGGAGCGGGGAGATGGAAGGCAGTAGCTTAATTTGAAGAGTATGGATGTGTGGGTGAAGGACAATCAGATGCCTTGAGGAAATGCTTAAAGTTTCTCGCCTCATTTTCTGTGAAACTGTGTCTGAGACCAGAAGGCAAGGGAGCCAAGAGAAAGAAATCACAGCAGCCACAGTCATAATGAGGTAACATTTTCTCTGGGAAAACAAGAGGACAGTTGCTTAGAGGCTAACTCTGGAATGTGAAGTGTGTTTCTTTCTTCTCTCTTCAGATGCAGAGAATGTTGGAAAGGAAAGTTGATAGACCAGAGTGGAAAAGAGAAAAGCATTTTGCTGAGATATGTGGATTACTCAGTTGTCGATAGTGGCTTGCCTGTATTCCACAGAGTATGGGACATTGAGAAGGGCTTGTCAGACCTCAGACACTGTACCTCACAGGCAGAATCCATAGTAACTGGGATGTGAGGCGATCATGTGGGAAAATAGGGGATAGAAGTGTGTAGACACAATATAAACCACCCCACCTACTTCCTCTCACTTAGATATTCAGGAAGAGCACTTGAAGGACTAGTCCTAATGATTCAGTTGTTGGAAGGAACCCACAGAATAACAACAGCTTCTCAATGTTTGCCCTGCTGTGGAATACTGAAGGCCTATTACACCCCATCAGGGATACTGACGTGGATTGTGTGTTAATGTTGATAATACTGATAACATGATTTTTATTCCTGTTTATCAGCAGAAATTTAATTTGACCTAAAATTATTTAAAAAATTTTAAAAAATCTAACTTTGTTTTATCTTTCTTAGCATATTGTGAGATTGACTATAGAAGAACCCTGGGGAAATGAGATGCTTTAATTTTCTAGGCAGTCTATGCCAACCTTCCTATTTGCAGGCAGTCTTACTCCTGGCTGATCTTTCCAATGGTTACTTTTTCATTTTTTAAGCTCTCCATACCCTCCTGTGTGGGCCTCTTGAGATGGATGGTCTATACTTGCAGGGAAAAGACTAGGGTAAGAAATGAACATTAAAGATTGTGGAACGTAAAAAGGTCAACTAGTTAATATTAAGAATGAATTGCTTAGTGATCTAACACAATGGTACAATCTTGAAGGAAGTAGATGGTGTAGGCTTATTAATTTTATTTGTTCAGAACATTTTCAAATTACTGAATTTTTGTTTGTGTTTTGTACATAAGAGTCAAGAACAGAATATTCCTAGTACTGGTAAGGTTACAGGTATGCCTCTTACTATTTGCTCCACACTTCTGGCCACCTCTTTGTCCCATCTCTCTTCCAAAAATAAATAGGCTTAAGGTCATAAGTAAGGTAATTAATGTTAAGAATACATGTCATTCTATTAAGAAACATATTTGTTGGGGCACCTGGATGGCTCAGTTCTTAACCATCTGCCTTTAGCTCAGGTCACGATCCCGGGATCAAGCACCGCATCAGGCTCCCTGCTCTGCAGGAAGCCTGCTTCTCCCTCTCCCACTCCCCCTGCTTGTGTTCCCTCTCTAGCTGTGTTTCTGTCAAATAAATAAAATCTTTAAAAAAACAAACAACAACAAAAAGCCTTGATAAAAGAAACATATTTGTTATAATTTCTTCCTTTATGTACCCCTGCGCTCCCTATATACCATGATCTTTATTATTAAGTGGCCTTAATCATCAACTAGTAATCACTTTAAAATAAAATGTAATTATATGTTTATATCATGTACATATATTTTCAGATATGTAGATTCACATTAGTGTATGGAATCATACACGTAGTACCTAACCCAGATATCAATAACTTTGTGCACACTCTGTCTTTAGGGGTGCCTGGGTGGCACAGTCTCTTGAGTATCCAACTCCTGGTTTCTGCTCCGGTTGTGGTCTTGAGGTCATGGGATTGTGCTCGGCATCTGGCTCCACACTGAGCACAGACTGTTCTAAAGACTCCCTCCTTCTCTCTGTCTGCCCCTTCACCGCATGCTCACGCATATGCATGTGTGCATGTGTGCACACGTGCAGGCACGTCTGTGTCTGTGCGTTCTCTCTCTCCCTGTCTCTAAAATAAATGAATAAATCCTCAAAATCTCTGTCTTTGTGTATAGAAGCCATGCTGCTAAAACAAATATATTCTTAAGGGTTCTATAACCCATTAAAGTCCTCTGGGGCCATGAGAAACCTAATGTGTGTTAGAGTTGCCTGGAGGCATCCTATGATTGTTTAATTTAGACTTGTTTCTTAGTAATTGGAATAAAGAAAATAATACACATCTAAATCAGATGGGTCATTGTGCATTTTAATGAAATGCTTTTTTTTAATATGAAAAAAATTCGAATACAATAAGTGAATACTAATATGATCAACAGTATACAGGGATCCTCTAAGAATTTAGTGTTCTCTGCTATTGCCACCAGCCAAAGAACAGGTAACTAATGTATTAGACACTTTCTGGATTATACCGGGAGATATGCTTTGACTTAGATTTTAGCTGAATTCATGCCATTGCCCAGTGCTTTTTTTTAAAAGATTTTATTTATTTATTTATTTGTTTATTTATTTATTTATTTGACAGAGAGAAACACAGCTAGAGAGGGAACATAAGCAGAGGGACTGAGAGAGGGAGAAGCAGGCTTCCCGCCAAGCAGGAAGTCCGATGTGGGGCTGGATCCAGGGTCTCCAGGATCATGAACTGAGCCAAAAGCAGCCGTTCAACCAACTGAGCCACCCAGGCACCCCGCCCAGTGCTTTTAATTGTCTTATATTCTGCATGCTTCTTGGTTGCAGATAATTCTACCACACCTGGATTCCAGTACTTCCAGACCTGACTCAATTTGACTTCCTAAGTGACTGCCCACCTCCCCCACCCCCGGCTCAAAACTGTCTCTCCTACTGTGCCAACAGTAGCCCAAATTTCTATCATTAAACTCATTCCTTTAGGAGAAACTTCATTGTCCTTTTAAAGTGGGAATGTGTTTTCTGGAGTGGGTAACAACTTAATATGAAATTCTTTATCAGTAGAGATTACACTGTGATATGAGTAACTGTCATTCACTTTCCCTGAATTTCATGTGACCCTGCCTAAGAAGCAACTGTGCTTCTGGTCTTGCTGCCTTTGCTCGCTGCGGTAATAGTTTCCACCTAAAGTGCAGGAGATGTATGAATAAATGGGGAGGTAGCATCCCTTACCCATTTCCTTTTAGGGCCATGTGAATTAGGGAGAAATGATAAAACCTGACCATTGAAATGGAAGAAGTAGAGAGTGTGTAGGGAAATCTTAGACCACAGATACCTGCTTAGAGAGGGCAGGTTGGATACTAAAGAGTGAAACTCCAAAGAACTGTGTGGTCAGCATAAAAATACTAGGTACGTGGAAAAGGAGCCCTTCTGTGTTTGGTTGGGTTCAGGAGAGAGATGGCAACGCAGAGTGGACCTACTCCATGAGCTTTCTTTCGGTAGACAGAGTATAATAGAACTAGGGGGAGGAAGGAGACGGGATCTAAATTACGTATGGGAGTGATAAGACTTGAAGAGTCTAAAGTAGATAGTGGAGACAAGTGAGGAGAGACTGAGGGGAAGGGTATGAGCAGCAGAGGGGGTCTGAATAGCTTTTTTGAGGAAGCAATGATGTCAGCGGTGCAGGTGTGGATCCAACTTAGACACACTGTTCTGGTGCGTAAGTGCATATTTTCTTTTTACACGGCTGGGTTAAATTACTTCCTTTAGGTCATCCAATTAATCACTTGGAGGGCAAGGAGTAGAATTCAGCATTCAAGGCTCTCATTTCACATCTGGAGCAGGGAAGCCAGGCTGTTCCTTCCTGAGACACCTCTTCATTTAAAAAAAAATACTTTTGCAAATCAGTAAAGTTTTGAACTCTTTTACAGAGAATTGGCAAAACCATCTACTTGTGTGATTTAAAATTAGGGTAGTGTTGGTAAGCAAAAACACTGTAAATTGCGTTCTGGTTTGTCTTTCATTCAACAATTTGAAATATCTATCAAAATTAGTTGACTCTCACCTTCCCCTTCCCAGTTTTCAAGCTATTATTCTGGGGAACTGCCCCCCCCCCAAATGAATTACAGATCTGAGAAAGCAGTGTGTGCTTCACTGCTACATGACTGATTGTGTGATATATTGGTCTTTTCACTAATAACCACAAAGCAGGTAGAGGCATGGCAGACTAATTTGGTTTATATGTCCAGCTGTAAGGCTAGACACTGCATCATTCTTTTCAGAAACCAGTGACTTTAGACATGTGGAACTCGTAGTCATGACAACAATAAACCAGCTTTGAGTCTGAGTTTCAGCTCAGAAACTGCCTTGTCTCCATCACTTCCTGCTCATGACCTGCCTTTTCTTACTCTCTGGGGCTGGGGGCTGGGGATTTATGAAAGATCTCTTGAACAGAGCTCCAGTATATGTTTAATGCTTAAAATGTCTGGGTTGAAAGTTTTGCTTGCACAGATGGCTAAAGGCTGAAAGGAGGACAGATCAATCATTATTATAGCTAATGACACGGTTATAAGGGCATACACAAAGGTGAGCTGATTTGAAAAATGGGAAAAGGCAATGTGAAAATAGGGACTTGGAAGCATATCTTTGAATAACATAAAAGTATCTATCACAAACAAAATGTTCTTTAAGCACATAGGGGAATTAAACTATGATTCTAGGAGTACCTATCCAAAAGGCACAGATGAGTGATGAAACAAAAGTTAGTATAGAAAGTTGAGTGAGAGTGTGTGTTGTGTGTTGTGTGTGTGTGTGTGTGTGTATGTGTGTATGCATGTAGTTTTTAAATCTGAAGATGTTTATGACAAAATCTACAAGTGATCATTTTTTGTCCCGTATGTTTAATGGATTTAATAGTAACTATTTTAAGAGACAGTGTGCTCAGTGACAGAAGTATGACACCATTGGGTTCAGTGGCCTCCCCAAAAGGTCAGCTGCAATATTGGAATGTTGTCTAACTATACAAAGTCTCTGGCTATTCAGCTGTAAAGAGAAATGACACAATTTGCTCTGTTGGGTTGTTGAGAGACGGAAAGAGATATGGAGAGACATGGATCCCAGTGCCTGGGATAGGGTCAGCCCACAGTGCTGGGAGCTGTCGCTATTGACGCTACTGTTGTTGGTAAAACTACAGAGTTCCATTCCGGGAATGGAACTCTGTCCTTGATGAGATTAAAATAATTCAACCATTCATTGTTACAGAGACATGATCACAGAGATTGGAAGACTTTTCTTGGGAGAGATGTTTCCTGGCTTTGCTATTTTCTCCATATAATCTACCCTTTAAGGAGGGTAGAGAATTATTGGCTGGAGAAGGCAGGAAGTGCAGGGTGTGAATTGCTAACATAAAAGATATGTCTGGAAACTTTTGTGTCTTTTTACTGCACATCCCCCGCCTCCCCAATAGGCAGTCAGAACTTCCAGCATCATTTTTGTTTCCTATTCCTCTAGCACATTAACCTAGTTCTGTGTGATTACCTTTTTTTAAGCTTCTATTTTCCAGCAAGGGGCTACCTCAAGCCAGCAGGCAGAGAAATAAGACATGTATCAAATCCTAGAGAGAAGCCAAATGCTTCCTTTCTTTTCAGTGTACTGAGAAATTGAATGATTTGCTTTCTTTGAGATTGGCTTCATGATTTCATGATCATGTGGTTAAACTTCATAGTGAAAGAGATACTGCCTAGAGGCCATGTTATTCTCCGTCATGGGGCAGAGTGTGAATCACCAGGTAGAAACCTGAGAGAGTACATTCAGCTGTGAAGTTATAATTTGAGAAGCCATGGACCACAAACTGATTATGTATTTTTTTTCTTATAAAAGTTTAGTCGTGTTGCAAATAATTGAATTTCTCTTTGCATTGCCCCCAGACTGGGAGTTACTGTTTACAGCCATGTAAAATTATTTTTTGAGATACACAGATCACATTTTTATCTCACAAAGTTTATGGGAGAAATACATTTTTATATGTTCCTTATTAGCATGAAAGAGTTAATATAACTCGAGAAAAAGAACTATATTACTCTTCTCTAGTAATATTAATTTTGTACATTTTTAATTGCTTAAAATAATAGGCTGATTAATATGAGAAAAATTTAAACATTAACAAATAGGACATTTGGAAGTATAAAATAAAAATACATTAAATGTTTACTGTACTGCAGAAAAGATGTGATTGAACAAATAATTGTTCTGGACATCACGAACATTAGTGAAAAGCATCATTACAAGCTTATAAAGGACCATTACAATAATATTACTATAAAAGCAATATTTTTCATCCAAAATGGGTTTGCATTGGTAGTTTTTCACCAGCTTTTAATTAGATTCAGATAAAGATGTAACCAAAGTTTGAAGAATTTTCCTTTTGTTTCACAAGACCTCATAATTTCATAAATATTGGTCCTAATGTTCCCACACTTTAAAGGGGATTTTGGAAAGCACAAGTCATTTCTTTTTACAAAGTTAGAATGTTTAGTCTATGCAAAAGATAAATCTTTTGGAGATTCAGAGTCTCTAAATATACCCAGAGGAAACAATTGTCTCCTTAGGAGTTTCTTCCTGGAATATTTCTGTCTCTTCAATTTGGTATATTTTTTTTACTGCTCACAAATGTTGCTGATAAAAGCATTTCAGGAAAAGGAATTGAAACAATGGAAAAATAAATCTATTCCTTAATATGTAACAGAAGGCTGATTCATTAAATGTGGATTAATGTTTATGATGTGCTTAACAGCAGAAAGCTCCGGTTTTTCTGGTGGACATACAGGAATATTAATGACGAAAGGCCAGATTCTTCCCCTTTGAATTCTCTGTGGATTTCTCTCAAATACCAGGGCAGAGGTGGAATCCAGGAGTATAAATACAGACTTAGTCAAAGTAAACCTCTACTCCAGAGCTCGGTTACGTAATGTATCTATATATACATAAGATGTGTAAAATATTTTGAAATAAATAAAATATATAAAATAAAAATATATATTTAAAAATACTCAGGGTTTTAACTAATGAGCACAGTAAGTCAATTGATTTGTACTTGGATAATATCCAAGTTATTCAATTCACCAGCCACTTTTCTGAACTTAGGCTAGAACTAAAAACACCATATCATCTAGTTTACAACAAACTTACTGCAAAGTTAGATACTGATTGCAAAGATTTATTATAATTTATTGCCAAGAATTGATATACAATAGCTGGGTTGATTTTTTGTGGTTTATACTGCTATATATTATGATATCATTTCATGTTCCTTTACCTTTTGTCAGAGCTTCATTATTTATGCATTCTTGCTATCATTTGTAGTATTATTATGCTCTGAAAACTTTCAAATAATTTTCTGTTTGTTTTTTGTTGTCTGTCTAGCATTATCACTGTTAAATGTGCAATACAGTTTGTTTTCTTCTCACAGACCTTATCTTTTGTATATTCTGGTTATTCTTGAACCAGTAGCTTAAGGATAGATGCAAAAGTGATGAGTGTTTGATTTAGCTTTGGATTTTATTATCAGATACCCACAAGGAAATAAAGCTTTGATCTACTTCCTTGGAAAGTTAATCCTAGTGATTATGTGGAGATGTGTGCACTGGTAGCTACAGGGATATACAGCTTTAATCTCTTGGTGTTGAATACTTAATCCAGTTTGGATTCTTGGCAAGGAGATTTAAAGAAAGAACAAAATAATTACACTCTTCGTGGGCTTTGTTTTCTGGAATGAATATTTGGTAGCTCTGCTTGCGCTTTTCCAGTTTAACAAGCATGCTTAGGAAAATAGACTGAGGCTTACATAGAGAGATGTAAAAATTGATGATTTTTGTGGTTCTCAGTAGGTAAATTTAAAGTGTATCTATTAAATTTAAAGGGGCAGTTTAGGCAGGGAGTTTATTATTCAGCTTGTGTATTTTGGCAGAATGAAAGCTGACTAGAGAATATGCTATTTTCAATAGAAAAATTTAAACATTATTGTAGAACTATTTATTTTAAAGATTTTATTTATTTATTTGACACAGAGAGAGATCACAAATAGGCAGAGAGGCAGGCAGAGAGAGAGGGGGAAGCAGGCTC